>CM035105.1:25868537-26154083 GCA_020205505.1 Panax japonicus
ACGCGGGCGTATAGCGCGCATACACACACTAAGGTTTTCTGGCCGAAAGTCCAAGAACCAAGCTTGGCCTTGCCCAATTCCTTAGTCGTCCTCATGTGCGCGAGCCCATCCTTATTTCTTAACCAAGTTACTCAACCCAAGCTAACATGTGCTAATATACCCAAAGAATATTTTCAAGGTAACCAATGTGGGACTTTGATAAAACCAATAAATTTGAAGCATAACCAACAATCCCCCACATGATTCAAAATTATCAAAGATAGAAAAATTAAAAGGAAGTGAGAAGGGCAATGGATTTTAGATACATAAAGTTGATACCTTGTGGGTTTGAATCGACACTTAGTGGAACAAGCTCATGATTGTAGATTATAGGTGAACTATATTCTTGAACCCATTATCTATGATACAATCATCTGAACTCGCACACATATCTAAAAATCTTAAATCCACACAAGTCCGCGGTTGGGCGCGTTCTAGGCCATGCGCCATATCCCAGATTTTCATAAAGGCTCTAGAGAGTTTGCCAAAGACTCTCATAGGAAGCGGCCTACACTTCCACCTTTATATAGGTGAACCCATCAAGTGTATACTGACATACACCACCCTTTAGGGCTATGAGTTTCATTAAGAATCTATATAATTCATCATATCACAATTTGTCATTAAGCACCACATACACACAGGGATACATATAAATAATTGTAGTGCTTTAATTAAATAATTACATGACTTGTTGTTACCCATTAAACCCAATTCATGGGATCTCCAATCACATGGGTTGGGTTTCCATCACATATTATTTACTCAAAATATTGGCAATAGTCGCATTCCTCTGGATGCTTCTTGGACTACCTTTTTACTCAATCCCTTAGTAAGAGGATCCACTAGGTTCTTTTTAGACCTCGCAAATTCCATGGAAATAACCCTGTTACTGATCAATCATCGTACAATATTGTGCCTCAAGCGAATATGTCTCTATTTTCCAATATAAACATGGTTCATTACTCTGCCAATAGCTGCTTGAGAATCACAATGCAAAAAAATAGAAGGAATTGGATTATACCACAATGGTATATCAGCCAATAAATTCATTATCCACTCTGCTTCTGTACCTGCCAATTTTAAAGCAATAAATTTGGATTCCATAGTAGATTTAGCAGTACAAGTTTTTTAGTAGATTTCTAAGAAACAGCTCCTCCACCTAAAGTAAACACATAACCACTAGTGGAGTTTGTTTCATCATTATCAGATACCCAATTAGCATCACAATATCCTTCTAAAACACTAGGATGGCCAGTAAAATGTACACCTACATTAACTATTCCTTTTAAATACCTCATTAGTCGTGACAATGCATTACAATGATCTTGTGAAGGATTATGTGTATATCTGCTAAGTTTACTAATGACATATGCAATATCAGGTCGAGTACAGTTCATTAAATACATTACACTACCAATGATTCTAGCATATTCTATTTGTGCAATATCATTCCCTTTATTTTTCTTTAAATGCACAATAGAGTCATAAGGTGTTCCTAATGGCTCTTCATTAAAGAAATTAAATTTCTTAAGAATATTTTCCACATAATGAGATTGTGATAAAACTAAATCATTTGCATGTTTATTTATTTTCATGTCAAGAATCAAATTCGCTTCTCCTAAATCTTTCATGTCAAATTTAGAAGATAAAAAATCTTTAGTAGTTTTCACAACTTTCTCATCAGTTCCAAATATTAACAAGTCATCCTCATATAAATAAATAATCACACCACAATTTTCATTGAATCTACTATAGACACAACTATCAGATTCATTGGTCACAAAATCATTAGACAAAAGAGTTTTATTAAATTTGTCATTCCGTTATTTTAGCGCTTGTTTCAAACCATACAAAGATTTTACAAGTCTACACACTTTATGTTCTTCACCTGGAACAACAAACCCTTCAGGTTGACACATATAAATTTCTTCATTTAACTCTCCATTCAAAAAATCAGTTTTAACGTCCATTTGGTGGATTATCAATTTATGAATAGAAGCCAAAGCAATTAAAATTCTTATAGTTGTTAATTTAGTTACTGGTGAGTAAGTATCAAAATAATCAAAACCTTCCTTTTCAGTAAACCCTTTTGCTACAAGTCTTGCCTTAAATTTATCAATAGACCCATCAGCTTTTAACTTCTTTTTAAACACCCATTTACATCCAATAGGTTTACATCCTCTAGGCAAATTAACTAGTTTCCATGTATGGTTAGACATAATAGACTCTAATTCACTATTAATAGCATCTTTCCAAAAAATTGCATCAATAGATTTCATTGCTTCTTCATAAGTTTTAGGGTCATCTCCAGTTATAAAAGCAGTTATAAAATCTGGACCAAAATTTTTCTCAAAATGTTGCCTTTTACTCCTAGTAGATGCAGGTACAGGTTCTTTATCTTTTCTTTTAAGAGGTTCACTAGAAGAAGGATTGCCCTCATCTCTTATTTTCATTGGAAATATATTTTCAAAAAATTATGCATCCTTTATTTCTAAAATTGAATTATTTTGATAATTATTAGTTGCATCTTTAATTACCAAAAATCTATAAGCAGCACTATTAGAAGCATATCCAATAAAAATACAATCCATTATTTTAGGTCCAATTTTATTCCTTTTAAATTCTGGTATAGCTATTTTAGCTAGACACCCCCACACTTTAAGATATCCCAAATTAGGTGCATGTTTCTTCCATAAATGATATGGTGTAGAGTCTATCTTTTTATGTGGAACTCTATTTAAAATATGATTTACAGAAAGGCAAGCTTCTCCCCACATATTAGAAGGTAAACCAGAACTAATTATCATTGCATTCATCATATCTTTCAGTGTTCTATTTTTTCTTTCTGCGACTCCATTAGACTGTGGAGAATAAGGAGGAGAAGTTTCATGTATAATTCAATTTAGTTCACAAAATATTTTAAGACTTCCCGAATCATATTCACCTCCATGATCAGATCTAAGTCTTTTAATTTTTCTTTCTAACTGATTTTCAACTTCCGCTTTATATTTAATAAATATTTCTTTCGCTTCATCTTTAGAGGAAAGAAGATAAATTCGAGTATATCTAGACATATCATCTACAAAAGAAATATAATATTTCTTACCACCTCTACTCATAGTATTTTTAAAATCAGCTAGGTCATTGTGAATTAACTCAAGTAGCTTAGTTTGTCTTTCAACACTTTAAAAAGGTTTCTTAGTATGTTTTGCTTCTACACAAATTTAACATTTGTTAAACTCAGAATTTGCAAGATTAGGTATAAGTTCAAGTTTTTTCAATTTTTTTAATGGAAGCTACATTCACATGTCCTAATCTAGCATGCCACATATCCAAAGATTCAACAATATAAACAAAAGAAGCATTCTTATTATTCAATTCAGCAAAAGCATCAAGTACAAATAAACCCCCATTACAAAAATCTTTCCCAACAAATTCCCTATTATGAGTAAGTACAAGTTTATCAGACTCAAACACAAGTTTAATTCTAGCTTTGTTCAACAAAGACCCAGACACAAGATTTCTACGAATATCGGGCACATAAAGTACATCTTGTAGGGCAATTATTTTTCCAGAAGTTAATTTTAGTAAGACTTTCCCTTTTCCCCCAACGTTGGTGGCTCGAGAATCCCCCATAAAAACCTTTTCTCCATTAGTCACACTTTCGTAGTTGAGAATTACGTCACTATTCGCGCAAATGTGTCTAGTGGCCCCGGTATCTATTACCCATTCCGTGAAGTTGTCAACAAGGTTTACTTCCGAGATAACAGCAACAATAATGACGTCGGATTCAACCAAGTTTTCTTGGGGCTTAGGTTGAGATTTATTATTTTTGTTATCTTACCCCTTGCGAAAATGACACTTCATAGCAATATGGCTAGGTTTGCAACATACGAAGCAAGGACCTTTAGTGAAAGGTAAATGTTTCTGAATTTGATTGGAATTGTTGAACCTATTATCCTTTCTTCCCATTGATTTAGAATTTTTCCCTTTGTAGTTTTTGGACTGATAATTTTTTCTCTTCCACTGTGGCTTTTGTTCTACGAGATTAGCTTTCACAGTATGACTTGGAACTATGTCTCCCATTTCTTTAGCTCTGTTTTGTTCTTCAATATGGATGTGAGCTACTAATTCCTGCATAGTGAAATCTTTAGTTTCATGTTTAAGGTTCATCTTATAATCTTTCCACGAGGGTGGTAATTTTTTGATAAGTACAACAACTTGAAAATTCTCACATATTTTCATTCCTTTCCCCAATGACTTCCCCCGCAATTGTTTGGCATGTATGAACTTGATCTATAACAGATTTCTCATCTTGCATCTTAAAATCTAACAATTTCTCCGCAACATATTTCTTAAGTCCAGAGTTTTCAACGACATATTTAGATTTTAACGCTTCCCAAATTTTCTTAGCACTTTCATAAGGATAATAAATCTCAAACAACGAATTAGACAAGTAGTGCAACAAGTATCTACGACATGTACAATTATCCTTAACATAATCCCCTTTTGCAGACTTATCAACATCAAATTTTTCAACAGTTTCAACAACAGCAGAAGTAACATCAATAACAGGAGGAGCCTCCATGTATAACACATTTTCCATATTCATGGTTTCTAAATAAAACAGTATGTCTTCAAACCATCTCTTAAAATTCGTACCATCAAAGCGTTCAATTTTAGATAGGTCTAAGGCAGTCCTCATCTTGTTAATTAGCAGTAAAATCACTTCTTTAGATTGTTGGAAAATTAGCAGAATTAACAAGACTAATAATAGAGTAAATTGGAACAAATTAGCTGGAAATCGAGGCGTAGCAGCGCTACTGTCCTAAAGAAGTGATTTCTCCCCCACTGATAATAATCACAGTACAAATGGGCTGCCGGCGGTCACTCTCCAAGATTCAACGATGAAGTCTCTAATTGTGTGTACTCACAGAAGGAGGCTTTGGACTTGTCTTTGTGGATTGCCCAATTAACAGAGTTTATATATATATATATATATATATATATATATATATATATATACTGAAGAAACAGATTATATTGTATGTGCACTAAAGAAGAAGACACTGATATATTGCATACTGTTTTCGAAGAACAGTATTATAACGACCCCAAAATAGGTCCATTCAATCCAACCCATTCTGAGTCGCCAAATACATGGTAGAGAAAACAACTACGACTTTATTACAACAATTGTCGTGCAAAATACAACAACACATATACTGTGAGTTTGGATACAAATATATACCAAATATGACACATGTCCCAACTGTGGACAACACCTCACAGTGACACCTTACATAAAGGTATAGTCAAAAACTGTTTTAGAAACTAAAATCTTTGGGAAGTGCTCAAAGAAACCTTCGTACATGAGAGGCCATGCTTCTAGGTTATGATAGATATCATATGGCCACAGAATTATCCTTGGTTGACCCAATATACCCCAAAGAAAAACGAGAAGATTACTATCATATTCTTCCCAATGGTGAGTCTTCTCTTGATTTATCATTATCCCCACTGTCTCAAATTGAGAATTATACTTCAAACAAACACCAAGATTATATAGGTAGTGCTCGTAAATATACTCAGCAAGTGGATGAGCACAACCCTGTCTTATGATGACACGAGGTTGTATGTCATTAGACATCTTGTATGATAGTGGCAAAACATCCTTCCAACGTTGGGTTCACCTTACCCTATTAGATTCACCAAATATAACTACTAAAAGATGTATACAACATACTTGTATACTATTTAGGGAGAACTCCACAGCTAAAGACCACCGTTCTATTCCCCTGTTACCCCCGCTCGACCCAGCTACACTCTTATTACCTGAAAGGAATTGTAAAGCAAAAGGGTGAGCACAACTAGCTCAGTAAAGAATATCATGACTAAAGATAATTAAATTATCAATAGCCTTCATCAGTAATAAATCAGAGATTTAGAACATATGGTAGATGATAAAAATTCCAACCATAATTGCAGCGGAACGAGCAATCCATTAAAAGAGTCAAATAGACTATAAAGTTTATTATCTTCTCCATGTTAAAAATCCACCAACAATGTTTTGTCCCTGTAACATTAATCAACAATTTTGGTCCACAATCATATGAATAACTCATAATCATAATTGTAGTTCTAAATTCCTCTTCTCATCCAGGACGAAGATAATTTTCATCACCTATCTTTACCTGAAACATCAAAGATCATGGTTACACCAAATCACATTTCCTGTTCATAATCATACTAATAATTTCATCTTTGCACTACGGCCAATGATATTCATTTGTATCACCAGTTGGTCATGTTCATCTCAACACATGTTCATCTTTGCACTACTGGCCAAAGATATTCAACAACATGTCATCTTTGCACTACGTGCCAAAGATATTCATCAACAGTTCATATTTGCACTACAGGCCAAATATATTCATCAACAGTTCATATTTGCACTACATGCTAAATATATTCATCAACAGTTCATATTTGCACTACAGGCCAAATATATTATTATCTCAAAGAAATATATAATCATTTCAGAATTTGTATAAAAAATAATTATAACCATGTTGATCATTTCACCTTTGTACTTAAGCTAAAGATATTCAATTACAAATTCAATGGTCATGATCATACCAGTCAACAATTCAACTTTGCCTACTGGCCAAAGAGAACTCATAGTCATGATCATACCAAAAATCTACCCATCTTTACACTCAAGTCAAAGAGAAATATCATCATTAGGGTTATAAAAATGTTATATGTGATAATAAAAATAATATGATCAATATATAGTTTTAATCTCAAGAGTAATATTCATAAATCAACTATAATTTGGTTAGAAAAAGAAACCAATTTTGTTGTGAATAGTACCCATGAATAGTAACTCGTGAATAGTAACTCATGAATAGTAACTCGTGAATAGTAACCCCGATATAAAAAAGGTAGAAATTCTACAATAAAATTCATACCAATATTTCGGTATAATGATATTGAAAGAATAATATTTCTTAAGCTTATAAACAATTTATTTTAATTGTTTACACTTTACTAAATAATGCATTTAATCATCTTAAAATGCCAAACTCATAAGATTTAATCACCAAATAACCAAAACCCTCATCAAAAATATGCATATACCTCATATAAGATTCTCAAGCCATAAAATCCTATTTTCCAATTTTCTTACTTCACATAACATATTTAATTCATTTACTCATAACTAGTCCATTTTTATGAAAAATACCAAATCAATTCCAAAAATATTTCTTTTCCGGGATTTAGCAGAATATAGTCCCATATTGAACATATATTTTTCTCAGAATTTTTAAAAGTCATTTACTATTTTTCATATGGCCAAAACTGCCGAATATTTAGACATTTATCATAAATTGTACCTTTGTCCAAAAATTCCGGAATTCACAGAGTACACTGATATTATATAGATGTACTCCCAATAAAAATTTCATCAATTTTGAAGTTAACCACAAGGAGTTATAAGCGGTTACTTTTAAAATAGTCTTTTCCCGTAAAATTCATAACTCTTAATCTATACATCCAAAAATCTCCATTTTTGGACACAATCAATAAAACTCATCAAAATATCATTTCAGATTTTTCTAGAATTTTCTGAAGGTCGAAAGAAGTACGAACTGAAAAACATAATAACCCTTAAAATTCCTTATTATCCCTTACCTCAAAATAGCAGTACTTATGACTGGAATATCGGATGAAAAGCCGAATAAACCTTTCACCGTATAGCAACACTCAAAGTATACTCACAAGAACACGCTTGATATATAGAGAGAGAAGTAGAGAGAAAGCTTATGTTTCTAGTGTGATTTTCAATTCTAACTTAGCCCTCTATTTATAGGAAAAAACTAGAACGTCAAAGGAGACTAAAATAATAAAATATCATTTTCTTTTTCTTATTCCACACCAACCTTCACCAACTAATTTTGAAAGCCATCAGCCATCTTTGGTCAAAAACATCAGCCACCCATGTGCCAACAACCACAAAAACGTTTTTCTTAAATAAAATAATTAAAATTTTCAAAAATCAATTATTTCAGAACTCCGGAACTTCAATAATTCACAATAAATAGCTCTTTTATCAAAAAATTTGAATCTCGCGAGTTATTTTAGGAAATTCAATTGTCTACAACTTTACAGAAGAAAGTTTTTTCAAATTCCAAACAGAAATTGACCGAAATCCACAAACGGACGATTTTACAGTCTATAATAAATTTTCGGTCAAGAATTGTGTCCACCGACACACAAAATATGTGTTAAACATTTAATGCCACAAAAATACTCTTCCTCCTCATATACTCATATATCCCACATTCATTATAAAAATATCACCGTTAATATATTATTAAAATAATATATTTAAATGAATTATTTTATCAGAAAAAGATAAAATATTAATTTTCAACAATTATCACATTAAAAATTTCCTCCATCTATATCCACATAAAATAAATATTTTCTTTATCATAATAATCAATAATTAATTATTCAAAAAATAATATTACAGAATCACAGTACTGACAACCAGGCCGTTCCCAGGATAGATGGGGCTTTTCAATAAGAATTTCTCCTTACTGGCGCGCAATTAGGTGACCAAACCTCTCCTTGACAGAACTTTCTAGACATTGCCAATAATGCTATCTAATAATATTATTCAAATAATACGAATTATTGATCTGATAATGAGAAATATTGTGCAGTGATAATTATTGAATCAATAAAATAAAATATTGAACAGTAATTACTGTAAAAATTATTGAGTAGTGCCTTCTTACGTAAGAATCAATAATTCAAAAATACTGTGTAATACCGCGTGCTACTGTGCAACAACGCGTATTACTTTATTTTACCAACCGGGTATTTCAACAGTGTTAACGGTAACGATTACGCCGTTATTTATAAAAACTTAATTTTGTCGTTTTCTTCATCCGACAGTTATTCTGTTATGGGGCTCACAAATGGATGCGCCGTCGTACGAATATTCCCCGACAGAAAGAATATCCCACGACCAAACGAATATTCCCCGACAACAATGAATATTTTATAACCACTTGCGTATTTTGAAAAAAAATTCATATATCACCCTTAACTTTAACTTTTATCAATTTAACCATTTACTGAATAGAAATTATAAGAAAAAATGAATACTTTTATTTCATAAAATTCGGGGTCTTACAAGTATTGGTATATATAGGATGATCAGAACGTTTGGGGAAATAAATTACATTTACGTTTATTAACGTTGGAAATAGAACGGGCAGAAGAACGTTGAGAATAAATAATGTTTACGTTGGATTGGGAGTTACAGAAAACGTTTACGTTGGGAAATAATGATGAAAACGGTTAGGGTATTAAAACTGGCTTAGCCGCAAGGCATAATCAACCGGATCGACACCCCCCCTGCACGGGCGCGCACACACGCACTAAGGTTTTCTGGTCGAAAGTCCAAGAACCAAGCTTGACCTAGTCCAATTCCTTAGTCGTCCTCATGTGCCCGAGCCCATCCTTATTTCCCAACCAAGTTACTCAATCCAAGCTAACATGTGTTAATATACCCAAAGAATATTTTCAAGGTAACTAATGTGGGACTTTGATAAAACCAATAAATTTGAAGCATAACCAACATGAATTGCTGAGAATGATGTGAACTATAGATATACGAGTTATTAATTATTAAATAAAGAATAGTTCACCATATTAATAAAATAAAGACATCAATTGATAATAATGAGCTATTGATCAGCCACTGTTGATTGTAAACTCAGCTAGTTGCCATAAGAATAATCAAGATAGAATTAAACTTCTTAATAAGCTTGATTACATAAAAATATTTGTAGATGGAGTTGCTCTTCCTTGTTTCTTAATTTTTTCGTTCCAAAATTAGATATACATTTCTATTTTAATACTATAAAGCATTAAGTGACATTATTTTTTCTAATTTTCCATTACTTTTTCACTATTATTTTTAATATCACACCATCACAACCAAATTTCGAGTCAATACTAAGACTATTTGAGATCATAAAATTATCTTTAAAAGTCGTCGTTTTATAAATTTTTGTATTCGTTGTTTACAAATATCTTGTCTAAGAGTTGGTATATACAAAGTTTAGGTCGACTTACCATAACGATGTACATCAAATGAAATTGGATAGAATTATTTGGATTGCTCATTGTATTACACATTAAAAATATTACCCTTAATAATTATTTGTGTAGTTGGTAACAAAAATATCAATCATAAAGTAGGAAAAAAATATATCATTTTCTCTGATATGATTATACACCACATAGACTTGGTAATATAGTTGATTAATTGTCGGGTCAACCCATATTAACTGAAACCAAATGGGTTGGTTAAAGTTTGGAACCATATTTTTTTTAAAAAAAATATAGTTCCAACCCGGTTAACCATTTTTCAACCCATACTTTATTCTAAATCCAAATCAAAAATTCTTTTCATCCATATTTATATATTCAGGAAGCTCAACCATCCACCCCACCCCACGCCACTCCACTCACCAACCCCCCCCCCCCCCACCACCAAAAAAAATATATTATGTGATTATGTATACACCCCTTACCCCCCCACCCCACCCACCCCACCCCACCCCACCCCACCCCACCCTTCCCTTACCCAACACTCGCACCCAAAAAAATTATATTATGTGATTATGTATACACCTTTACCACCCCACCCCCCACTCCACCCCCCCTCCTCACTCCACTCCCACTCCCACCCCAAAAAAATAATTTGTATACACCACCCACCCCACCCCACCCCCTACCTCCTACCCCCACCCACCCCACCCCCACCCCCCACCACTCCCTACAAAAAAAATTAATATTAAGCAATTATGTATACACCACCCACCCTCTACCCCTACCCACCCACCTCCACCCACCCACCCACCCACCCACCCACTCTCTTGCCTACCTACTAAAAGTAATGATTTTGGCTCATTTGCAACTTATATACCAACACAAAATTGATTAATTCAACAATGATTAGCGATAATTTTATTAAAATAAACGTAGCCAAATTAATAATAATTTTGTGACAACATTTAATTGATTAGTGATAATTTCATTTATTAAAATATATAAACGTAGCCAAATAATAAGTATGTAACGACATTTTATTAGTATAGATTATTGTACATAAATATTAGAGGCATGTCACATGCTATACGTAAGAATATTAATTTCTCTAATACAAGTGATAAAAAAAATATTTTTTTTCATACAAACATATCTCATAGCATTACTTAAGGAGCCTAAATTCCACCCCTTATAACCGTCTCTCTATCTATAGTATATATTAATTTTATTTTTTAAAAATCTTGTTTAAAAGTCGAAACATCTTAAAATGGTTAATATGAGTTTTAACCATAACCATATGGTTCCAACCCACATAACCCATATTAAAAATGGTTAATATAGTTTTAGTTCTTAAATAGAACCATAACCATATTTTAAAAATCAAAACCAACCCATAACCATATTTTGCCGGGCTAAATACCACATTATTACAATGTAAATTAGTTGTTCACGAAGCCCGCCTAATCCCACATAGCCTTGTCCCACAGAGACTAGTAATTATGCTGCAACAACTTTTGGTTGAGTTCCATCAACATAATACTCATGATATGATGATTTATTGGTTGGTGCAGTTACGTTTTAATTAGAATTTAAATCGCAATTAATATTATTGAGGAGTATAATAAGTTTAAATCTACATTTATTATCTGATTTATTGAGTTTTTCATTATTAGAAAAGTGTTTAATTCGACTTTTTCACCACTTAAACATGTTCTGCTTCTTTTTTATCTATAATTCTAATTATTCAAAATTCTTTTTAGTTTTTTCATGTAAACATATTTTGTATTTATTATAATATTTTTTGTAAAATTGATGTCACTATTATGGATTATCTATCAATATATTTCGATCCTTTCTAACAAAGAAATGATAAATATTTGATACATTAGATAGAATTGAAAGGGAATAATTGTAATGGAGGGAGCCAAATTCGCAAGAAAACATATCACAAAAACAAAACAGAGGAAAACTTTCATCACATGTATATCTTTTATATTAACTTCTCAAATTTGTGGAAACGTTACAAATTTGGATAAAGATAAAATAAATCTAAGATTACATATAAAACGTACATAACGGAATTATTCCAGTATATAAAAGAATCTCAAGTCCTGACAAAGACGTCAAATTATTTAATGATGATGTACAACCGAAGAAAATGAATGAAGGGCTAGTTCAAGAAGCTTGGACTGTCCGAGAATAAGATAGCACCATGACACATTCTTTGGCTGGGGTTCCTACAGATGCAGCTACTCTTTTTGATGTTGCCGCTGTTCGCAACCACAAATCTACCAAGTTGTGAAGCTGCAGACTTGGAAGCACCGGTTGACCCTGGCATGATATCTCCACCTGTACAAAGTAAAGTTAAACATCAGATTATTGGAACATAATCGATAAATGGAAGGTTTATTGACAGTTGATCGAGGCCAATTACTAATGAAAGATTCTTACCTCAATCACAGCATTAATATGATAGGATTTATTTCCTCATTCACACGAAAATCAGTAGTGCAATGTAATATTGTTTTACTTGATTATAGGATTAGACTTGTCCATGTAGTTATACTATTATCTTGTATATATATGTAGCCCACGGTGTCGATGAAAGTTGAGAAAAAATATTTTGTTATTGTATACACTACATTTCTTCATTGTCTAGCTTTTATATGATCAACCACATTTGCATTGAACTGGGATTTAGAGGAGAGTTTAAACAAAAAACACCAGACAGGGTTTTTGTTTAGATACAAGTACATTGAAATGCAAATCTGGCAGAACTCCTTGTTCATTTATTCTGACCAAATAAGGTTTGGCTTGAGCCTCTTAACTGTAGTCCATGTGTTGCATGGCACAGAAGCAAGAAACACATTTAACTTGGTGTCATACAGGCTCACCTTGATATGATCATTCCCAGGGGCATAGCCAGGAATTTGAGTGGGAGGAGGGGGCCAAAATTAGAAAAGTAGTAGCATCTATTAAATAATCCTACTTCATGTTTCACAGTCCACCAAATTAGTTTAAGACCTATGGATCTCACCCATTTTTCTTGAAATTGCTAGATTATATTAGAACCGTTTGACAAACATCTGTCCTTCTACATTGCCATTGCCTTGATAAGTTTTAGCTATTGATGTAGCTTCTTGTCGATACTACAAGTCTTATCACTAACAAACCAAAATTACCTCTAAAAATAAGTCCATCTTTCCCATCCTATTAAAAGAGAGACGTTACTAATCAATCTTTTTTTGAAAGTAACCTAACCCTTGATCTCAAGCAGATCATTTTTTAACTCCGAAAAATTCAAATACATCTAACCGAGGTCTTTGAATTTTGTTACCTTAACACCCACAAGACCAATTCTAACTAGGTGCATAAAAGGTGAAAAACAAAGTCATATGAAAGTAGAAATTGGATGATGCAATTCAATTCAAGTAATATGTCATGATAAATTTCAACTACGGTCTCAAATTGTTCTTTATCCTTGTGGTTTGGGCTCAAAATGTTTTTATCTTGACATTGGTTTGATTGCATTCAGAATAAGCAACCAATTCTTTTAAGTAGTACTCCCTCGGTTTCAAATTATAAGATCATTATTGACTTTTTAAAAGTCAATTTCAAACTTTTTCAAATTCAAAATTGACATGAGTTCATTTAGTTTAAGTCAATACAATTATAAATATCATAAACTATCTAAAAAGTATTACTAGTTATAAAATTTATTGTTTTCGAAACTTAAATGAATCATGTCAATTTTAAATTTAAAAAGTATCTCAAATTGACTTTTAGAAAGTCAATATTGATCTTATAATTTAAAACGGATGGAGTATTTTTTTTATTTCCAAGTTCCCAATCAATTAAAAATTGCAATGATTAAGATTAATACACTTGGTAGGTTTTGTCTTGGTCAATTTTCTTCTCAATAATATGCCCGTACAAACAGATTTCAATAAGACAGCACACGAAAATTCTTTTAAAGAAACTACAATAATATAGTGAAAAATAAGTGCATCAAAATTTGAAATACCATATACTTTATCATCACAGGATATATAGGTAACTAACTGACCTCAGCTTCACTTGCAAGATCAAGTTTCTTCATGAGGTACTTGTGGATGAAAGAGACTGGTAAATTACCATCCCTGTAAAAGATAAGTGAACAGAAGTCGACACGAAATAAGATAAAATGTTACTGGAAAAGAGAATCTGCAACATCCAATCATTAACTTCATTAAACTAGCCAACATTTTTTTGATCACTTCACTTCATTGAACTTTGCTTATGCCAGGAAAATCAGGGGCAGAGAAGACGGGAATTACCGAATTCAGGGGAATACAATATTATGTACACTGTAATCAATAATTGTATTCGCTTGTCTTGGTACAAGATGTACTATGTTATTTGTTTATTTTATCAAGAAGAGATGCACAAAAGAACAAGAACGGGGAGGGAGAGTCAATACAAAGAACAAATATGCAGAAGAAATAAAAATCAACAGCTAATCACCTATACTTTATCAAACCTAATGAACTAGACAAGTAAATTACCAATCCTGTGAAGGGGAAAACGCACAAAACAAGAGATATGCTACTAGAAAGAGAAATCTACAACAGCCATAACCAACTTTATTAAACTAGCTACAGTTTCCTGATCTTTGACCTTCCTTGAAAGTTGAAATTTTAGTTTTAATAGACAAAAACAGAATTATAGAAACCAGGGGTTTCCAAAATTCAGAGTTACACATGAGTTATCGTATACTCCCTCCGTTCCCCAAAAAGAATCCCATTTGGAAAAGAAAAAAAAATTGTTGCACAAAATGATACTGTTTTTGTTGATGATAGTATAAAATGACATGATGTCCTTGAGTTTAACATGACAATTTCACAATCATGTCACCATTGGTCTACTGTTACACTAAGAATTCATTATATTTATGGATAAACGTGGAAGGAAAATATATTCTTATAGATTGCAAACTTTACAAATAGGACTCTTTTTGAGGAATGAATCTAGTATAGTTTTATTTGTTTTTAGATAAAACATGAGTTGGTATATATTCAGGTACAGATAACTAGATGTGGAAGTGATTAAATTGGTGGTGTGACTTATTTTTTTTGCGTCATAAATGGGTTGGATCATAAGTAACTAAATATAACTCACGGGTTAAGTGGATCACAAATTTCTAATTTCTTTCTCTTCCAAAAATTTCTCTTACTCTATAATTTCTTCCTCCTATCACTTCCTGTCTCTATTTTCTTCACTTCCTATCTTTACCATGTTAAATTCCACTTTCTCTCTTAATTTTTTTATTCACTTTATGGCTTTATTTATTTTTCTCTCCTCACTTTCTTGCTAAAAACAATTCTTCTCGTTTTCTTTTGCTAAATTTTTGTTCACTTTCTCTATTTTCAATTCACGTTTTCTCTCTAAAACCAAGCAAACCCTTTGACTAATAACAAAGAAAAGTATATGCTTATCACAAGTTTTCTCTTTGACTTAATCATGAGTACCCTAAATATATACGCTTATACAACTTGAAAATCAAAGAACAACTTTCTGTATCTTTACATGTACATATTTATAGATAGTAGAGATCCTACAATCAAGCTATTCATCCTATAATCAAGCTATTCCTATAATTAAGTTATTTAGTTATTTCTATAATTAAATTATTTGCCTAACAGAATAGGAAATAATTACAATAGAGAATATTTGACTATTAATCCAATATCGCAAGACTCCCCCTCAAGTTGGTGCATAGATGTCACACATGCTCAACTTGCCCAAAAACTTTGAGAACACTCGACTTGAAACAGCTTTGGTGAGAATAGCAGCCAATTGATCTTCGGATCGAATCTTAGGCAACTCGACAATTTTCTCATCCAATTTATCCTTAATGAAGAATATGTCTACCTCCACATGTTTTGTACGATCATGTTGTACCGGATTATGAGTAATATCACATGCTGCTTTATTGTCACAATAAAGCCGAATCGGTTGACTAGGCAGATAGCCCAAATCTCTCAAGAGAAGTCTCAGCCACAATACTTCACATATTCCAAGTGCCATACCCCTAAATTCAGCCTCTGCGCTTGAACGTGCAACAACATTCTGCTTCTTGCTTCTCCATGTAACGAGATCAAGCTTATTAAGTCGTCGCCTAGTCGTCGACTAGGCGACTTAGTCGTCCGAGCGGTATAAAATTTCAAGGCGTCAGGACGACTTGGGTTCACAGCATGAAGTCGAGCGATCTGCAGGCGATTCGGACGACTTGGTCGCCTATTGAGCGACTTGGACGACGTGAGTGCTAAGCGGGCGACTTGCTAGAGTGGAAACCCTACAAACCAAATCGATCGATCGAGTTGATGAGCCACTTCGGCACTTCATATCATCAGTCATCACAGAGCAGAGGGAGAGAGGCGACTCGCGACGGCGACTCAATCAGGAAGCTTGCGACGGCTTCGGTCTCTTCTCCGGCAGCTCGCAACGACTCTGGCCTCTTCTCCGGCAGCTCGCGACCTCCGGTATGCTTCTCCTCTTCTTCTCTTTTATTTCTCCTCTTCATCTTCTTCTTTCTCTGCTGCTCTGTTTTTTTTGGGCATTCTGACCTCTAATGGGGTATGAGTCTGAATGTATTGACTGTATTATTTACCTTTTGCTTTGAGGGTCACGTGGGTCTAGTACTACTAGTCTATTATTTTTTTTTTGTGAACTTGTGATGAGGCAACACTCTGTACAGGACTCTTTATTGGGTATATATGCTGCCTAATTAATTTATGTTGCAAGTGCAGTTATTCAATACTCTTTAATACTGAAGTGATATTAAATGACTGAATATGATATAATTAAAGTCCTTGCTTTATATGATTGAATATGATATAATATGCTGCTAATTGATATGATAAATTGGTAATTGGTATGTTTTTTTTATATTACAAGGTAATTTTTTATATTATGTTAGTGTTGTTGCTTTATTTTTTTTATATATGATATTTGATGTATTGTTGTCTTATACTTATAATATAGTTATAAAGTACTTATAATATTGTTATTCTATATATACAATCTTAAAAACTAAGAAACAAAACATAAATTTAAGAATTATATTGAGTTAAATATATATAATTTTATACGTATAAAATTTACATTGTTAACGACTTGTCGACTTGCGGACGACTAGTCGGGCGCTTTGTCGACTATGCGATTAAGCTCCTGGCCAACGAGTCAACTCGACTTTACGACTTGACAACTATGAACGAGATTACCACCTACAAAGGTGAAATATCCCGAAGTAGATCGTCTGTCATCTATTGCTCCAGCCCAGTCAGCATCACTGTATGCATCCACACTTTGACAATCTACATTTTTAGTGAACAAAATGCCCTTTCCAGGAGCAGACTTCAGATACCTTAAAATGCGCATAACTGCATTCATATGTTGTTCTCCAGGATTATGCATAAACTGGCTAAATTCATATGTAGTTGTTTTCTTGGTGGTTCAGACACTACAGTAGGACTATCCTCTTCAGGCGATTGGTTTGGTGTATCAGTTGCCTGTGGTGCGAGAGATTCAGATGGAGGTTGCTCCACAACTTCATTTTCTGGGTCTTCATCACGTTCATCACCACTGTGGTCCAAATTTATACCACTCAAATCCAATTCACCAGCATTCTCATTACCAAGTTCAGGGCGTTCCGTTTCATTCCCATTCATATTGTTACCAGGTGCAGAGAATTCCCCTTCTATAGAGATCAGAAAATCATAGTCTAGAGATTGAACTTCTTCCAGGGATGTCCCTTGAAGTTCAGGCTTAGAGGAAAAATGCATCGAGTCTTCATGAAAAACTACATCCATTGTAACAAACATTCGTTTGCTTGGAGGATGATAGCATCGGTACCCCTTTTGATAAGCAACATACCCTAAAAAACACATCACAATGCTTGAGGTATCAACTTGTCGCGCTGACGCTGATGAAGATGTACAAATGCTACACAACCAAAGACATGAAGAGGTAAGTTTGGAATGACTGGAGCCACAATTGCTTCAGTAAGAGCCTGAGATGGTGTCCGAAAATTAATAGTGCTGGAAGGTACTCGGGGTTGATTAAATATGTTGCAGAGGTAAGTGCGTGTCCCCAAGATGATAAAGGCATATGTGCTTCTATTAATGAAGCACAGACAACCTCCAACAAGTGACGATTTTTCCGCTCTGCCACCCCGTTCTGTTGGGGTGTATCAGAACAAGTAGTTTGATGAATGGTTGCCATTCTATGAGTCTCTTCCTTTTTGCGTATGGCATCGCCACTCCCTTCGCCAACAGGCACAGAAAGAGGTAGAAAGCAACCGTAACCGAAACCGGTACAAAAGCATTCGTAACTGAAGTCCTTTCTGCACTTGCTGCCTAGCCTTCGGGAATTAAAGCAAGTGCCCCTGGTTTTCTTATTTATAAGGAGCTGCTTCCTAACCGCTTTCCAACATCATCTTTCTCGCTTTCCAAAGCAAAGGTAAACGACTAACTAAGCAAAGCACTAGGTACGGTCATCCTTAGACAAGACGAGCCAATCATTCAGACCTGACTTTATCTATATTACCTTATTTTCATGGGCTTCCAAGTACCGCTTCAATTCAAAACTCAAATATTCACCTCCATTGTCACTACGGAGAACCTGAACATGTGCATTGTACTGACTACAAACCATTTTATGAAAATTTTGAAATAACAAGTTTACTTCACTTTTGGACTTCATCAAACATACTCAAGTTATCCTGGTACAATCATCAATAAAAGTAACAAACCAACGCGATCCATCCAAAGTAGCAAATTTAGATGGTCCCCAAACATCAGAATGTATAATCATAAAAGGAACTAAACTTTTATTCAAAATTAATGGAAACGAAGCACGATGGCTTTTTTGCAAGTTCACAAACATCACATTTGAAACTAGAAACATCAAAGTTTGCAAAAAAAACTAGGAAATAATTTATTTATGTAACCAAAAGAAGCATGCCCCAGACGTCGATGCCATAACCATATCTCAGATTTATTTTTTTCCTCCTCCGAACCCCCAATCTTTAAATCTTGATGCAACTTATCTGAACTTTTGGATACCAAGTCTAAGTAATACAGCTTCCCTCGCCTAACACCACAACCAATCGTCTGCCTTGTCCGGATGTCCTTAAATACACAAAATTCAGGCCAAAAAATGATAACACAAAATAAGGCAGTGGTTATTTGAGAAACTGACAAAAGATTATAATTCAAAGAAGGAACAACCAAAAACAGAATCTAAATTCAAGGTGTTAGTGAGGGACAAGGATCCTTCCCCAATAATCGGAATTGAGGTACCATTGGCAGTGGAAACAGAACTTTGTGAGGAAGGTTTAATATGTGAAACTTGTCTAGAATCAAATGTCATATGATCTGTAGCGCCGGAATCAATTATCCATGCACTATTAGAAACAGGTGTAGAAATATTTAAAACCTTACCACCATTACATGCTGCTCCTGCCAATGCCAAGAACTTTTCACCGCTATCATCCTGTCTTTGTTTCAACAATTGCAGCATTAAAGGCATTCTTGGAATTCTTCTTCCGGGAATCACGGCTATGATCCCACCATTCCGGATATCCCACAAGTTCATAGCATCGACTTTTCGTATGACCCGTTTGATCACAATGGGTGCATTTGTATGATGATTTGTCACCACCATTAGCATTCTTAGGATGGATGTTTTTTTGTCTTGATGATGTTGAGGAGACTAGTTTTGATTAGACCGGTTCCGAGTCACCATGGCTGAAGCTTCAGAATTTTGCAGTTGTCCGTTCATCACCCCGCGTCGAACATCTTCGCGGCGAATTAGGGCATAACACTTCTAATTCAGGGATAGGATCCTTCCTCAAGATTTTGCCGCGCACTTGCTCGAAATCACCCTATAATCCAGCGAGAAAGATATGCACCCTTTGTCGCTGAAGCAATTTCTGATAGAATGAAATATCTGTCTCATCCACCATGACCACCTTATCACGATGATCCAACTCACTGAAGATTTCAGTCAATTCTCCATAATATATAGAGAGCGGTCTGCCATTTTGTTTGGCAGAGAAAGCCTTCTGGTTCAAGGTAAAAACTTGTGATTCATCCGCTCCATCATAAAAGGCTTTAGACAGAGCTTTCCAAATATCTCATGCGGTAGGTAAGCGAATGTATCGCTTCATAATCTCCGGGGACATAGACATCAGCAACCATCTTTTAACCTTTTGATTGTCTGAATACCACTTTTCATAGCCTTCGTCTTTCTCCTTAGGAGACGGCGATGTGTCACGAATGAAGGAGAGTTTCTCCTTCTCAGCAATTTGCATCTCTAACATTTGAGACCACAGATCATAGTTGGTCTCATTCAATACAATTCCTGCATTGAATGATGAACCTTCGTGTTGAATAATGATGGGGGTAGAATCTGACTTGCTCATGGTTTAAGGATTCAAAGAAGAATGATTTAGAGTTTCGTAGCTTTGATACCAACTTGAAAATCAAAGAACAATATTTTCCATTCATAGTCTTTTGGTATCTTTACATGTACATATTTATAGATAGTAGATATCCTACAATCAAGCTATTCAACCTACAATCAAGCTATTCCTATAATTAAGTTATTTAGTTATTCCTATAATTAAGTTATTTGCCTAACAGAATAGGAAAGAATTACAATAGAGAATCTTTGACTATTAATTCAATATCGCAACAATACAATAATCCACCAAGTAGTAATATCATACAATAATCTTCTACTATTAATAGTATACTTCAACTTTAGAATTTTAGATTAAATTTATGAAGTTTAATCAATAATTTCGTTGTTCGAAATAAGGCTAATTATTTTAGGCCCCATTCAAGCTATCTTATTTTTTCTCTTATTTGTTTATATTTTGAGCTTTGTATTTAATACTATATTTACATACTTAAAACAAATAAGCAATAATTTAAGAATTAAAGTTTGATACACCGACAATGTATACGCAAGCAGTGCTAAGACCACGTGGATCTTTTGTTTTATTTTAGCATAAAGTTTTAAATGTCATATACATATTGACACAACAAAAGACGGGAAAGGATAGAAACAATCACAGTAATTGAATCTATGTACTCCCTTCGTCCCATAGTTATAGGCAGGTTTTCCATTTTGAGATGTCCCAATATATAGGCTACTTACTATTTATAACATTTAGTTGGTTCATTGTTTTACTTTTATGCCCTTATAATAAATATTCAACCATTACTCTTTTTTTGAAGAAACAACATTCAATGTCATTATTTTTATAATCACATTTAATGTTGTTGTATTCTCTTTGGTTAAAGTTCTATGGTTATGGATTTTAATGGTCAGTACACGTCAATCAATGAAGTTGAGAGTTCCAGTGTGATAAGTAAGGAGTAATTAACTTATTTATTAATTCCATATTAAGGGGTATATGTGGAAAATTTATGTTAAAAATTGCCACTTAACTAATTTTCTTAAACTATGTGCCAAAAGAAATCAGCCTATAACTATGGGACGGAGGGAGTACTTTGCAATCACCGGAATTCACAAAGTTTGGGATAAATTGACTAAGCAGACACAATATTTCATAAATCTGATAATAACAAGTTTGGTTATTTTTTTCATTACATCAATCTTCCCCATATTTATACTAGTAAAAGGAATTCTAATCCTATAAGAAAATAACCAATTGATTTAACTTAGCTAAATAAATTCCTAATTACGATAGAATTGAAAAACTTCTTAAAATTACTAATTAATAATTAAAACTACCTGACTACTAATTAATAAATAAAAATACATCAAATAATTAATTTTTTCATAAATACCAAAACATAAAATATATCGAATCTTGACAGATGACTCTTCCTATGTCATTCCCCTTGGAGAAAATTTGACCTCGAATTTTAAAATGAAGTAATATCAAACACCAACAGTTAGACATTTGCACTCTTCATTGTACCATGTATTCACAATTTTGTTTCTCAAATTCTGAAATAATCAAAACCTTCATATTAACCTGCACTTGCAACAAATGATTAGGAACGATGAAATCAAATTTTTCCAAGTTGCCGAACACAGGATTATGAACAATCTCATGATCAATCTTAATTTTTACGATATCCGTATTTTGATATCGCGATGACTCCAAATCACGATCCTCCTCAACCACTAAGCTTGGTTCGTCTTTAACAATAACCGCTTCTTCAACTACCTCCTTTGTCTTTCACATTTTCTACTAAAACGAACAAATTACATGTCTGAGAAATAGGATTGATGACACTAAAACTTCCTTGAAAATTTTCCATGCAGGCTATCAAATTCTCGCAACGCCTCCTAAATTAATTGATGACTCTAGCTCTTCTTTTCTCAACTTGATACCGATGTTTCAACTTGTTAAGTCTATGACGTGTTTCCTCTAATTCATCCAAAAGAGAGAAACAAGCTTTTACGATGACGAACATAAATCTCATAATCTAACAAATCACATTCACTCCTAAGAAAGTCAATATAATCCCATAATTGTTCAATTCTTGCCTTTGTAGCTTTAGACGTGTTCAATATCAAGATTAAAGGACTTTTTCCAAAGTAAATCTCCAAGGACTCTTAAGTTTAGAACAATAGGAGCACCAAACAAAGATTTCCAAACTTAAGGAACTCAAAATTGAAAAAGTAACTAAACTAGAGAAATCAAATTGTAATTTTTCAAGGTAACTAATCACAGATGTTTCCTTTCGTTCTTGCTGTCGCACAAGTTCGGATGGCAAGCCGCGAGAGAATTTTTTTATTTTTTTTGCAACAGAAATTAAAAATAGATTCATCTAATTTTACCTAGTCCCAATGATGAACGAACAGTTACTTGCAATCCGCGGCTAAGTAGCTTCAATCAACACCATTCTCTCACACTGACATCGGTGTTGGTTGTCTCTTGCTTGATCAGTAGAATCGTCTTTGTCGTGCTCTGATATCAACTGACACAACGAAAGACGGTAAAGTATAGAAACAATCACAGAAATTGAATCTATGTACTTTACGAAATCATAGGAATTCACAAAATTTGGCATAAATTGACTAAGCAGCCACAATATTTTATAAATCTAATAATAATAAGTTTGGTTGTTTTTTTTTCATTACATCAGTCTTCCCCATATTTATACTAGTAAAAGGAACCCTAATCTTATAAGGAAATAACAAATTGATTTGGAATCAAAAACCTAGCTAAATAGCTTCCTAATTACAATAGAATTGAAAAACTTCCTAAAATTACTAAATAATAATTAAAACTACCTGACTACTAATTAATAAATAAAAATACATCAAATAATTAAATTTTCCAGAAATACCAAAACATAAATTATATCGAATCGTGGAAGATAACTCTTCCCGTGTCATATATATATATATGTGTGTGTGTGTGTGTGTGTGTGCGCGCGCGCGAGTCGGGTTGACTGAACCGGTCCATCATTTGGGTTGTGTGTGCCAACGGGTCCAGTTGGCACACACAGCCCAAATGAAAACATCTATCTGCTGTACTTTGAAAAAAAAAATACTTTTAAGTTTGTGGGATGTATTTGGTTGATGGGTTTTATTCATCCATTATAACAACCCATATTAAACCCATTTAAACATTATTTAGTGACCCAACCCAGTAGTAACCCTCACCCCATTAAACTTTATCCATTAGCCATTAAATCAACCCATTTCCCACTTTTACTGATAACTAAAGCCTACTGACTGGTTTCTGGGTACACCACGTAGTTTAACCCTCAAAATTTTAATGGAATTACTAACTGAATTTGTTGGGATCAAGCTTGATCCAAACAAATATGAGAACCAATAGAAAATACATAGATTTCATAAACAAAGTTGGAGGAAGTGAGGGACAAAGAATGGACAAAATAAAAAGTTAATTTGAGGTGAGGAAGAGGGTAAGGAAGAAACTATAGCTTTCAATTCACTATTTCATTCGAATCAAACTTGAAATGGAAATACATTGCTTACAACAAAGTATACTAACGAGCATAATATTTGAGAAGCTACAACTGCTCTTATCCTAATAGCTACAAAATTACGAAAATGTCATTGCAACGAAATAATTGAAATCTAGTTCTAAGGTTACGCCTTATATTCCCTCCTTTGTAAAAATCCACGTCTTCGTGGATCAAGCATGAAATCTGGGGAAAAAATGCTGCAAGGTCCCTTCATCTTCCCAGTAGCCTCGTCCACACTACAATTCTTCCACTGGATCAGATACTGGTATACTTCCTTGTGTTTCACTGAATAATTTATTGTTCTAAAATTTAGGGTGGACCGAGAGTCTCATCTTTCAAAACAGAGGGAGGATGCGGAATGATTGTTGTGGTTCTCAAGTGCTCCTTCAATTGTGACACATGGAATGTAGGGGAGATCCTGAAAGTACCAGGGTGCTCCAATTTGTAAGCAATGTGCCAACCTTTTCAAGAATCTTGAAGGGGCCATAAAGCTTAAAGCGAGCTTTACATTCTGCCTCATTGCCACTGCCTTGTTTGTATGCTTGCAGCTTCAAGTAACCACTTACTCCACCTCCTATTGCCTCTCGAATCTTCAGTCATTAGCCTGTAGTTTCATTCTTTGATGAGCTTCCTCCAACGCTGTGTTTGTGAGTTTTAAAAAGGAAAGGAAGGGAAAGGAGAGGAATTTGAGGGAGAAACTTAAAATCCCTTGTTTTTGAGTTTTTTTATGATAGAAAAGAAAAGAGAGAGAAGCAAATTTGAAGTAAATTTCCTCCCAAAAATTCACTTCCAAAATAAGGAAGGTTTGGAATGAATTAGAAGCAAATTGATTGATCAAAGACTTATATAATATTTTATTGTACCAAAAACATCCTTGCAGTGATTTATTAAAAATAAAATCTTACACGGATCAAATAGTAATGTATTATTTTAAGTTAAATTTTCCTTTTAAAACTCACAAACACGAGGAAAGAAATTTACTCTCTTTTTTTTTCCTTTCTCTTACGAGTTTTATCCTTCCTCTTATAAATTTTAAATTCCCTTCCTTTCTTTTCTTCTCAAACTCACACTGATAGAGTGAAATTTCCTTCCTCATATAATCTCCAGCTGCTCTTGCTAGTGGAAACCTGAGCAGTATATTATTAGGCCATCCTTGGGGGGAGCAAGTTGCTTTGTGTCGGATCAATGCCATAAGCAAGTGATAGAGTGAAATGCGCAGAGCAATATGAAAAGTGGTGTGCAACACCGCCACACAGCTAGTTTCAACCAGGTACTCCACTACTTTGGAGCATGCCCTCTCATATTGCTCCAAGCATTGGTTTATTCCTTAAGTTCACTCTGAGGATGATATGAGGTACTCACCTGCAACCTAATCCCAATCAACTTGAGCATGCTCTACCAAAATTCACCGAGGATGAAAGGATCTCGATCACAAACTAAGGAAACAGGAAGTCCATGTAGCTTGAATATATTCTTGAAGAAGTGACTGGCTAAGGCCTTAGCTGAAGTACGCCGAGTAAGGGATATGAAGTGAGGGTATTTGCTAAGTCTGTCTGAGACAAAACCAAATAACTTCAAAGTTCAAAGTAGATATCGGGGAACTCTTATTGTCATGCGTTTCGCGTACTAGGTACTAGCGTTTTGAATCATAGTACGAGAACTAAATGCCTTGTGATTCTACCATATGTAGTGTTCCTCGTACCCAATTTTGTTCCCCGTCATGGTAACCATGCTTCAAACACTTGGGAATTAGGCAGCCCTGCTATGAAGTCCATGGATA
Source organism: Panax japonicus (assembly GCA_020205505.1). Classification (NCBI taxonomy): domain Eukaryota; kingdom Viridiplantae; phylum Streptophyta; class Magnoliopsida; order Apiales; family Araliaceae; genus Panax; species Panax japonicus. Next base: position 25,894,521 of record CM035105.1, read on the forward strand.
TAACATGGGACTAGGGAGGAGTTGAATAGGCTATGGGTCCTCACAGTCATGTTTGACAGCCTGAAAAGTGATGTGTTCAGCTACCCTATAAGTGATGTCTTTTCTAAGCCCTTTCAAAAGGAGAATTGTTTGATCCTTTTGATGGTTGCTCTAGGTCCTGAGTGCCCACAAATTCCCTTCTTATGGAGTTCTTCAAAGATTTGTTACCTCAACTTACCAAGGGTACCAACTACCCAACCAATTGTAATATCTCTTGGTCTTCTTCATAACTCTCAACCAATTTTGCCATCCAAGAGGATTGAGCAATGATTAAAACTGTGCAGTGATGCTGATTCCTGGCCTATTCACTTCAACTTGGTATACTTGGTCAATGTTCAAACTACATGTTAAGCCAGTTGTAATCAAAGGTGATAAGACCTAATGTACTCAACCAATGAATTTCCAAATTCACTTCCCAAGTCTAAAATGGAAAAAGGCAAATCTCAGTGACAGAGTCATGCCCATTTACCTGTCAGTGGAACTTATGACTTCCATGGAAGCTAACTAGCTGCTTTCCAAAGGCGAAAGTTACCTTTATAGGTTCACTCTCCTCAACGTCCAGTCTAAGCTTCTTTGCTTTCATCAAATCTGTGAAACTTAGGGTGCTACCCCATCAATAAGCACCTTGAGATTACCATCCCCAGCTGAAGCCATCAAAGGTAAAAGTGAGTGCATCCTTGTCCTTCCCCTAATCATAAGCAGTTGTGAGTATAGCTTTGCCTTTCTCATCTTTCACTTAACAAATTTCCGTGATCTCTTTCACCTCTTCATTAAATATAGGAGGTGATTCATACTCTTCATTTCTTGTCTTCCCCACAATCATAAAAGCTTTAAGACTTCTTCATTAATGTCCTACAGTGTATTTTTCATCAACATAGAAACATAAGCCTAAGCTTTCATCTTTCTGAGAGGTTTTTATGGGTTTACGAGTCATATATGTTGGTTTGGAGAACTGTTTGGGGTAACTGAGTCGGCAGGTTTGTAGCTGGAGCTTAAACTGAAATAGGATATATCTTTCCTTGTAGCAATGGAATGGAAGGTAGTGAGATGGTTGATATATGAGATTTGGGGAGTATGTGTGTCATAGTGCTTGTCAAGTTTATAGGCTAAGGTAAGGTCCTTGGTGGGTCAACCATTTTCACCATCTTCTTGCACTCATCAGGGAGTTCCCAAAAAAGTTGTTTATGATGAACCTTTTGAAAGTAGTATACCCTCAAGCCAATTGCATTTAATGTAATAAGTATTTACTTCGTAATCTTATTCATTTATTAATAAGAGAATTTATTTTATAAAAGGCATTCTTTATCCATGTTAATTAGTTGAATTAATAAATGAGATAAACCCATAATTATTGAGCAATGCTTTTAGAATCATGATGTTGATCATGCTAATGGGATCTAAATTCTTGATAGCTCAAAACTAAAATGTTCCTAATCGATGGATCACTAATGTGGGGTTACTGATTCCAGATAGATTAATACATACTATGCTTGCTCTGTTGAAGAGGATGATTGATCTCATGATCATTTGTGAGGAGACACTAAAGCAAGTATGTAGGGGTTTATTGGAGAATAAGTTCATTGAACGTGACTAAGAAAGGAACCCTAATATAGTTTTACTTGTCTGTCAATAAAAATTCCAAATGTGATAGTAGTACAAGTGATCATTGGACTTCGAGATAATCATAGTATCTTGTTTATACTGAATTATGTTTTGACATATTCCTTAATACTCTTGAGTATGTCCTAGGGTATGCTAGAATATAATAAAGTATATATGGAGATAGGTATTCGATCTACCGCTTTAGAGAATGTCCTATGTGATTCGATAAAGTGACAACATGAAAATCCCTGGCCAGGGTTAAATGGAAATTAGAAAGGAGTTAGAACTATTGTTGTGTATTTTAGAATCAAAATACATATAATCAAATAAATAAAACTTGACAGTAATTCCATGTTTTATATTTGATTGGGACACTGTGAGGTAGAATGATTGAATTGTACAGTAACTATTCATAGAATAGGTTCTTTGTATTCTTTGTGATAATCTTTGTGATTTACGTTAAATTCATATTATTCAGATAGTCATGATACATTATTTATAAGGTGTCACTCATGATGTAGAATAAATATTATTTATTAATATTTGAATTAAATGAGTTTAATTAATTATAAGTAATATTAGAATTGTTCTAATTTATTTATTCTACTACTGGCTTAATATTGAACCTAGAGGGTCAAACCACAAAAGGGAGAAATATGATTTTAGAATTGATTAGCTTAATAATAATAAATTAAGTGTATTTAATTTATTAGTGGAATAAATTAAATATCTTAAGATTTATAATTAAGTATTTGGAGAAATACTAATATTATAAATTAATAAGATTAGTCATCTTATTATTATTATTTGAACCCACGTTCTCGGGAATTGCCCAGTTGGTACAAAGAGAAGAAGAAGTGAGGAACGCCTGCCTCGTGGCAAATTGCGATATAGGCTATGATGTTGATGTAGGAGTTCAACACTAATTGGGTGAAGCCGATGCTGAAGAACCCTAAGAGGGTGAGGATGAATAGGTGTAGTGGGAGGCGGATACCTTTCTCTAAGAGGGTGAGGGGCATGGTTGTCCACCCGTTCTGTCGGCAGTACATTCGGTCGGTGGCTGAGGGACTTTGAGTTGGTTTGTTTCAGGGATCTGGTAGTGCTTTCGGATCACGGCTAGGTCTGCGTCGGTGATGTCAGAAAAAGTGTTGGCATGGGAAACTGTTGTTCATTTGGATATTCACGCATCATTTTTTGAAAATCGATTTCAGTAGGGTTAGGGTTCTGGAAAGGAGTTTTTGTGGTGGTAGTGATGGTACTGATGGAATCGGTGGTTATGGGGTTGACTATAGGGGTTGGGATAGAAACAGTGGGGGTGTGATGGAGGTTGGTGGGGCTGGGATGGTAGAAAGGGGAGTAGCCGTGATGGGGGTCTCGTTGCTGGAGGTGGTGTTGGTTGGAGTTTGAGAGGAAGCCATTGATGAAGCTTGAGGGAATGACAGCCGGGGAGAAAGTTTTGCCAAGGGGGGAGAGAAGGTTCTGAGATTCAAGTGGAGCAAATGTTTGTTTGTTTTGGGGGTAAGGGATGTTTTGTTGGGGGTTAGATTCAGTTGTTCGCGAATACTGAGGGACTGCTCATTAATGAATGACATGATGGGGCATGTGGGTAGAATTGAAAGGTTGTTTTGTTGTATGCTGTATGGGTTTTAGAAGTTCTTGGGTTTGATCCAATTCGTTTTTAATCATTGGGCCATGGTTGAAGTTTCATTAAATACTTTATTTCAATGAAAGACTGGGGGCAATGTTGGGCCATGATATATCGGGTTCGGTTTGTATGGTGGGTTGCAGTCTACATGAGGTTGTTTAAACCCATGTAGGATTTTGTTTTGGTAGTTGAAATATTTGAAGGAATCAAGGATTCCTAATTATATTTGGTTTCTAAATCCAGAAAGAGATGTTGAGATTTGAACCAACTTCCTTATTTTTAGGAGATCTTATACAATCTTATTAAGGTGTTATACCTAATGAGGAACCCTAATCCAATACGGGGAAGGACTCTGAGAAGGTGGTGAGATCACTATAAATACAAAGCTTTGCACTGGTTCTAAGGTACACACAACTAATTATTATTTTTCAGCACTAGAGCTTTTTGCATCCATTGTTAAACCTTGTTCAGCATGTATTTATTCTCACACTGGAGCTATCCTCCGGCAACACAAGCCGTCAAGCTTTGGGTGTGCTTACCGTTTCTGTGCAGGATTGTACGCGCTTTTGGTGATTGAGGTGCGTGAACGAATCTTGACGTTAACAATTACATTGGATGTTTATAAGGAATTGAACGATACCGTTTTGTTATGCACGCACAAGGGCTATATTTTTCTCTTCACTTATATGGAAATGTTGGGTCTAACTTAACTTAGATTATTTTAGTTCGGATGTGCACACACTTGACCATTATAATCTAAGAGGCTAAATAAATAAAAGGAGTTACATGAAGATGTAATCGACAAGAGTTGTCTACCTTTTGAATAAAAATAGTGGGAGACACCATTTTAATAAATATCTAAATTAATCTGGTAATTAATAAAAGAATGTATGCTGATGTTGTTAAATTTAATTCACCTGCAGATTTTTACAAATGGCTAATTCACTATCACTGCAAAACATACTTGATGCAAACAAATTAACCGGACCAAATTACACGGACTAGTTAAGTAACTTAGAATTGTTCTCACTGCTGAAAAGTTGGTTTATGTTCTTAACTCGTCTTTACCTGCAACTGTTGTAGAAGAAGCCTCCGAGGAAGACCTAGCTACTTTTAGAAAGTGGCATGATGATGCATAGGTGGCTCAGTGCATCATGTTAGCATCCATGAGTAACGAGTTACAGCGTCAACATGAGAAAATGGATGCATCGTCTATACTGCTACACCTCAAGGAGTTGTATGTTGAAGTAGATTGACTAGATATAAGATATTTAAAGATCTCTTCCGATTTAGGATGACCGATGACACTACAGTGCAAACACGTGTTCTAAAAATGATCAATTTGATTGAACAACTAGAACAACTGAGTTTTTATCATGGATGGTGGGTTGAGTCGAGATTTGATCTTGTAGTCACTCCCTGACTCCTTTTCACAATTTGTTGTGAATTTCCACATGAACAAGCTTAATGTCAGTTTACCTGAATTGCTTAACATGTTGAAAACCGATATCGAAAAAAGACCAAGTCTTGCTTGTAGATGATTCTTCCAGGAAGTCGAAGAGGGCCAAAGGATCTTCTGAAAAGAAGAAAAATCCCAGGAAGGCCAAAGGGAAAGCGAAACCAAAGGACAGGAAAAAGACCGATGCCGATAGCAAAGGGATTTGCTTTCACTCCAACAAGTCGGGACATTGGAAGAGAAACTGTAAGGAGTATCTTGCACAGCAGAAGCAAAAGAAGCTTCGAGAAGCTTCAACTACAGACAGGTTTGTTCATGATGAAATACGAATCCGAATCATTTGAAAGGTTCAAAGAGTTCAGAAGTGAAGTTGAGAAACAAATTGACAAAAGTATTAAGATTCTTCGATCGGATCGAGAAGGTGAATACTTAGGCTATGAGTTTCTCAATCATCTTAAGGATAATGGTATCCTCTCACAATGAACACCTCCTGGTACACCACAACTGAAAGGAGTATCTGAAAGGAGAAATAGTACTTTGTTGGCCATGGTGTGGTCCATGATGAGTTTCACCGATCTTCCAATATCATTCTGGAGTTATGCCCTAGAGACTGTTGTGTATCTACTAAATAAGGTCCCCTCAAAATCCGTCCCTAAGACTCCATATGAGTTATGGACAGGGAGAAAACCTAGTCTTAAACATGTTAAGATTTGGGGATGTCTGGTTTAAGTGAAAAAGTTTCAGAATGATAAGTTTGGGACAAGATCTGATAAGTGCAAATTTGTAGGTTATCCTAAAGAGAGTTTAGGATATTATTTTTATAATTCTACTAAGCGAAAGGTGTTTGTTGCCAAACATGCTACCTTTTTGGAAAAAGGAGTTTATCCTCAAAGGAGCTAGTGGGAGGAAAATAGATCTTGAAGAAGTTCAAGAACCACAAACCACTACAGGTCAAGTGAATGAACCTGTCCAAGTAGAAATACTTTCTGTACCACAGCCAACTCATAAATCTGGAAGAGTGTCGAAGATACCTGATAGGATTCATCATAGAAGATGATGGAGATGTACGCATCATAGAGAATTATGATCCAGTTACATACGATGAGGCAATTAGTAAAAACTCAGAGAAATGGCAAACCTCCATGAAATCCGGAATGGACTCCATATATGAGAACCAAGTGTGGACTTTGGTTGCTCCACCAGAAGGCATAGTGCCTAAAAGGTGCAAATGGGTCTTTAAAAAAAAGATTGGAGCAGATGCCAAGGTGGAGACCTATAAGGCCAGACTGGTGGTAAAAGGTTTCAAGCAAAGACAAGGAGTTGACTATGATGAAATCTTCTCACTATTTGCTATGCTCAAGTCCATTCGGATTTTGCTTGCAATTGCAGCCTACTACGACAACGAGATCTGGCAAATGGACGTGAAAACGGACTTCCTCAATGGGAAACTAAAAGAGGATGTATACATGATACAGCCAGAGGGATTTGTTTCAAAAGTTGGAACAAATCAAGTTTGTAAGCTACAACGATCCATTTATGGATTGAAGCAAGCTTCTCGCAGATGAAACATTCGTTTTGATGAGACAATCAAAGAGTTTGATTTTATCAAAAATGAGGATGAACATTGTGTGCACAAGAAGGTTAGTGGGAGCGCTGTGACATTCTTTGTACTATATGTTGATGATATACTACTGATAGGGAATGACATACCTATGCTCCAATCAGTAAAAATATGGTTGTCTAAACACCTCTCTATGAAGGACTTGGGAGAAGCATCCTATGTATTGGAGATAAAAATCTATAGAGATAGATCTAAAAGGATGCGCGGCTTGACCCAAGGAACGTACATTGAATCGATGCTAAAGAAGTTCGACATGTCCGACTCTAAGAGAGGGCTCATACCGATAGTTTTGGAGTGAATCTCTCCAAGAAAATGTCCCCAAAGACACCTGAAGAGAGATCGCATGAGTAAGATGCCTTATGCTTCGGCAATATGGTCTATCATGTATGGAATGATATGTACGAGACCTGATATTGCTTATGCACTGGGAGTAACAAGCAGATATCAGTCGAATCCTGGAGAAAAACACTGGAAAGTTGTGAAGAACATTCTAAAGTACTTAAGAAGGACTAAAGATGTGTTTTTAGTGTACGGTGGGTTTGATTTGAAACTAGAGAGCTATACAGACTCAAGTTTTCAGACTGACCAAGACGAAAAAAAATTCACCTCAGGTTATGTATTTATCCTAAATGGTGGTGCAGTGAGTTGGAAGAGCTCCAAGCGACAAACGGTTGCTGATTCAGTGACGGAAGCGGAGTACATAGCTACAAGTGTAGCCGCAAAGGAAGCTGTTTGAATAAAGAAGTTCATTGTTGAACTTGAAGTGGTTCCTAGCATACAAGGACCAATTCTTGTATATTGTGACAACGGGGTTGTAGCACAGGCCAAGAAACCCATGTCTCATCAGAAATCCGAGCATGTATTGCGGCGCTTTCATCTGATTAGAGAAATCGTCGAAAGGGGAGATGTCAACCTGGCGAGAGTCGACACTCAAAACAACATTGCAGATCTATTTACTAAAGCGTTAACTCAGCAGCAGTTTGATCATCACTTAGAGAAGATGGGTATTAGATACCAAGGTGATTGGCTTTAATGCAAATGGGAAATTGAAAGTAGTATGCCCTCAAACCAATTACATTTGATGTAATAAGTATTTACTTTGTAATCTTATTCATTTATTAATAAGAGAATTGTTCCTGTAGAGAAATACTGGAAAGTTGTAATGAACATCCTAAAGTACTTAAGGACTAAAGATGTGTTTCTAATGTACGATAGGTTTGATTTGAAACTAGAATGCTATACAGACTCAAGTTTTCAGACTGACCAAGACGACAACAAATCCACCTCAGGTTATGTATTTATCCTAAATGGTGGTGCAGTGAGTTGGAAGAGTTCCAAACAATAAACGGTTGTTGATTCAGTGACAGAAGCAGGGTACATAGATGCAAGTGTAGCTGCAAAGGAAGCTGTTTGGATGAAGAAGTTCATTGTTGAACTAGTGGTTCCCAACATACAAAGACCAGTTCTTGTATATTGTGACAACGGGGCTGTTGCACAGGCCAAGAAGCAAAGGCCTCATCAGAAATTCAAGCATGTATTGCGGTGCTTTCATCTGATTAGAGAAATCGTCAAAAGGGGAAATGTCAACCTGGCGAGAGTCAACACTCATAACAACATTGCAGATCCATTTACTAAAGCGTTAACTCAACAACAGCTTAATCGTCACTTAGAGAAGATGGATATTAGATACAAAGACGATTGACTTTAGTGCAAGTGGGAGATTGAAATTAGTATGTCCTCAAACCAATTACATTTAATGTAATAAGTATTTACTTTGTAATCTTATTCATTTATTAATAAGAGAATTTATTGTATAAAATGCATTATTTATACATGTTAATTAGTTGAATTAATAAATGAGATAAACCCATAATTATTGAGCAATGCTTTTAGAATAATGATGTTGATCATGCTAATGAGATCTAAATTCTTGATAACTCAAAACTAAAATGTTCCTAATCGATGGATCACTAATGTGGGGTTACTGAATCTAGATATATTAGTACATACTATGTTTGCTCTGTTGAAGAGGATGATTGATCTAATCATCATTTATGTGAAGACACTATAGCAAGTATGTATGTACTTATTATAGAATAAGTTCACTAAACGTAACTAATAAAGGAATCGTAATGGAGTTTTACTTACCTGTCAATAGGAGTTCCTAATGTGATAATAGTACAAGTGATCATTGGACTTAAGATCATCATAGTATCTTGCATATACTGAATTACGTTTTGACATAGTCCTTAATACTAGAGTATGTCCTAGGATATGCTCGAATATAATAAAGTATATATGGAGATAGGTGAATGATCAACAAAAGATCTACCACTTTAGAAAATGTCTTATGTGATTCGATAAATTAACAACATGCCTGGCCAGGGTTGAATGAAAATTAGAAAGGAGTTTCTAATTTACAGTAACTATTGTTGTGTATTTTAGAATCGAAATATATATAATCAAATAAATAAAACTTGATAGTAATTACATGTTTTATATTTGATTGGGATATTGTGTGGTAAAAGGATTGAATTGTGCGGTAACTATTCACGGAATAGGTTCATTGTATTTTTGTGATAATCTTTGTGATTTACGTTGAATTCATATTATCCAGATAGTCATGATACAATATTTATAAGGTGTCACTCATGATATAGAATAAATATTATTTATTTATATTTGAATTAAAGGAGTTTAATTCATTATAAATAATATTAGAATTGTTCTAATTTATTTATTCTACTACTTGCTTAATATTGAGCCTAGAGAGTCACACAACAAAAGGGAGAAATATGATTTTTAGAATTTGAACCTTATTACTATTTTGGGTAGTCCCATGTTAAATGTCAACTTTCCATTAATAACCAAACTTTTACACAATTTTTTCTATTATACCCTTAGCATTAAATATCTCATATTTTTCTTATTCTAATTCTCTCTCCATATTCAATAAATATAATTAGTTATGTGATGAAAATATTTTGAATTGAAAAGCTAGAAAGTCACTCTCAATTACATTGGAAATGATTAATGACATTATTATAGGCAGTTTTGTCATTTCATTCCTCTTCTTAATATGCGTGAAAAATTCACCAGGACCTTTATCCTGGGACGGGGGGAGTAAATTATTAAGATTAGTCATCTTATTATTATTATTATTATTAAATTGACTAAATAATAATAATATAGTATTTGAAGAAATACTAATATTTATAATTAAGTATTTGGAGAAAATACTAGATTATAAATAAATAAGAATTATTATTATTATTTTATTTAGTTCCTTGGTAATTAAATTAAAAACCCTAAATTCTAAATGGTTTAGGATTAGGGTTAGTCTTTAAATAAGAGTAGTCTTATTATGGAAAGACTAATACACATGCATCTTGCTTCTCTCTTGCAAGTATTCTCAAAATCCTAAGTTGTTAGGGAAGTGAGAATTAAGATTAGTCATCCAAGACCTAATTGAGTCTAAAATCAAATATTCAATCTTTTACTCTTGGTGAATACCTCTTGGGCGTTGCATATACTTTGTGACGAACCTGTGATCCGGAGATTGGAGAAATTGCGAAGGACCAAAGATTGAAATTTGAAGTCTTCGTCAAAGGTTGATACGCTTCAAATGTACATCTTTATCCTTTCTCAATTAATGATGTTTCATAAGGCTATACATTGGGATTGCTAAAAATTTTAAATTGTTATTTTGCATGCTCCATTGTTATTACGATTAGATTATATGTTTGATCTTGTTTCCGCAATCCTATACCTTTCAATCATTTAGAGAATATCACATAACATCAGACTCTTATACTTCTGACAGGTGTCATAGAAGTCATCGAGGGATCACAATTAAGGATTAAAGACGAGTTGAAGAAAAGAAGCATCAAAACGTTGAATTAAAGAAACATCAAAAGGCTAAATCTGAAATTTTGTCTCTATGTTAAATTATAGTCCTTAGTTTATTAACCTTATAGTCACCACTGCATCTTCAATAAATCACCCTACACTTTTGGTCTTCACATTTTAGTCCTTGTTTACTATTGTCTTCTCAATTAGACCAAGAATATTAAAAAATTCTCTAAATTATTTTCCCTGGAATATAAGTTGTTACTTGCATTAATTTTTTTTAAATATATTTAAATAAAATAAAAACACAAGAGAATACAAAAAGAATTTGCATAAAGAACAATTTTTTAAAACATTATTCCAATGTCTCGAGGAGCCACAAAAAAATTGATTGCACAAACAAAGAAGTATATTTGGTTTCTTGATGATGAAAGTGACCGATTACGATATCTTATTTATACATGAGGCCATAGCTATTTGAAAAGAAAACAAGAAGAGAGGAAGAGCTTAGATGGGATATGACTGATGCACAAGACAGACTTGGAAATTGCAACATCGATATCAAGCTGAGCAAAGAAAAGAAGCGTCAAATCGTTGAACAAAAGAAACGTCAAACAACTAAATCTAATTTATTTATTATATTAATTAGTGGGGATTTGAGGTGTTTATATTTATTAAGAAATATCATTTTTAGTTAAAGTATTTTAGTGGTTAGTGCTTTTATTGTCCCCTATTAGGGTTTTGAGTCTCTTTAAATAGTGACGTAATCCCCAAAAATTTATTATATTATTATTGAGATCTAAATTTTAATTGTAACCAATTTACTTTTCTGCGGTTGAAAATCCTAGGGGTGGTGGAGTGCAAAGCTTTACCATAGTTTTAGCTTTCTTTTATTTTTCCTTTAAATCCAGAATAATTCAACCCTAAATTTGTCATGCATCATTTTTCAAATGCACTTTCTTGCCATTACAATAAATCTGTCTTTGAAAGCCTTTAAGAATTCTTCCCAGTGATTTCTCCTTTAACCACACAAAATACCTTTTACAAACTCTTAAAAGGTCCATGAAGATGTACAGGAGCAAGGGAGTATATTAACACAAGTTAACCTAATGCATCATTCTTTTGTGGACAAATCCCAGTATACATTTAGATATCCTTTTGAGGATGGGGGGAGTATATTAATTAAACATCTCATGAATACAGATTACAGACACAACTTGTCAAAAGCAAGTTTCATGCCTTAAATTAACAAGCCACTGCTATTCATCTTGAACTTAAACCCCTAGTAACCTAAAAGATCCTGATTACTAGAAATACTTTTATCCTGGTTCAGCGCTTCAGCTAACAGACAAAGGATTGACTTGGCTACGTGTACCCATACTTTGCCCATCCGCAACCCCTTTAGTCGGTCCAAAAACCGAGTACATCCTCCAAAAGATTCTTTCTCTGATGATTTATATCAATTTAAATGTCCTAGCTTGTAGAAGAGTGCTCTCTCACCATTGTCCTACATTAGTACTACACTAAAAGCACTATGTAGATTTGGCAAATTGCTCCTGCTTCTAGATAAGGAATCTATTGAATATTCATGTGTGATCTGACAACCTAATAGTGAGTTTCTTATCTGGATTATACTTCATGTTACGTTTATAAGTATTCCACACCCTTCTACCAGTCTCTATATGGGGTTGTGTGAGATGAGTAGTGGCATATAATGTTGGAAAGTTCACTTTTCCATTGTCATATAGGAGTTAGAAACCATTTACGAGAATACTAAATATAATAAGACAGCACTAACCAAAGTTAATAATTTGAACTACGATCAGAGGAAATAACAGTATAGAATAGAAGTAGAATACCATCGAAAAAAGCCACAAAAATTTTTAAAAAAAAATTGTAACATGACACTGCCAAAAGCAAAATAGTAGATTTAGAATCAGAAAACTAACTGTATCCTCAAGTAGCACGTAGATATCTGTGGCAACCGAATGTCTCCTCCCCTGAGACCATTAGAAGAAAACAAATCTAAAAAACAATTAAAAGATCAAACTACCATGGAAATAAAGTCGTAATAACTTTTTCTATAAAATGTAGTCTTACCGATCCTCAGTGGCAACTAATGAGAACCAAATTGGACTATTTCTCCTACTTCGTTTAGACACTGTAGCATCAAGCACAGCCTGCGATAAATCAGACAACCCCTCAGCTGCTCTTTTTCGACCAAGTACACGCAATCTTTTACGTTTATATGGTCCGGGAATAATGGTCGTTAGATCTTTGTCATCTTCAAATTTTGATATATGTCCACTCTCCTTAACTTTGCTCTTAGGAAGATGTATTTCACAGTCATGAACATTAAGCGGCTCGGGTTTCACAAGACAGGAGCTTTGCGAGTTCACTTTAAAGGCCTTGGTTCTGTTTGCAGCTTCAACAAGACAGTTTAAGGGCTTCCATAAATCAACATTGCCTCCCCAAGGTTCAGCATCAGCCTCTAAATCTCTTTTAGAAATCTGCTTGTGAAGAGGCTCACTTGATAAAGAGTTCTACAAATATATATAAATAAACAGAGTTACAACTGGAAGACATAATTTCCAACAAGTATTAGTTTGCGGCAACCTTGCGCACATTGAAAGTCATACAAGCTCAAGGATCCAATTTTGCCTTATTTACCTGTCTTCTATTTTGAACAATTTCGTTTAGAGTCTCAGGTGATCGTGAACTCTCTGGCAAATCCTCTATAGGATCTTCCTCTTTCTTAATCGACTCCTTCATGGTAAAACTTGATCCTCGTAAAGACACAGCCTTTCTTCCGGCAGGTTTCGATCTCTTCCCAGTCAATCCAGCCTGAATCGAAATTGTTGGGGTACTAACCACTAATGACGATAGAGACCTCTCCTTCCTTTTAAGTGGCAGCGAATTTGAAGCCATAACTTCTGAAGTATTGATCTTTTCTCTTTTAGAAGGAAATATTTTGGTCCTTAAATCTTGCAAGTTATGGTCTGGCCTGCAATTTGTCATTTGGCAAAAAACTAAATGTATATAACCAAAAACATAAGCCACTGGTGTTACTAAATCAAAGGCCAATATAAATGCAACAGTTCTTAGGGACAACCGCCACATAACTTAAGGCTTTGTTCATTTATTTAGAGAAGAAAGTCGGAGGAAAAAGGTGAATATTATGCTTCTAGGTGATAGTAAATTACCATGATTGAATTTGTACAGAAAACAGTTTAAGCCTCAAGGATATATCCATAGTTGTGATGGCGTCGTCATGACGTTGACTAGGCGACGCCTAGGCGTCCTGGCACTACAGAAGGCCAACGCAACGCCTTGGACGCTGAGCTGCCAAGGCTCATACCTTGGTAGCTGGCCCAAGTTAAATGGATGATGAATTGGTTGATTCTTTATTTTCTACGTGGTGTTTGTTAACTTGTTCTACTAGTTTTTAATGTCAAGTGTTTTATTTTTGAATTTTGATTGTCAAGTATTCATATTATTGTGTTTTTAATTGTATTCCATGGTATTAGTTATTATGTTTTGGGTTTTAATGTATATAAAATTTTATTGCTCAATATACTTTTGAAGTAAAATTAATAATATATAAATTGCACACTATTAATGACTTGTCGCCATACGGACGCCATGGCGGGCACCTTGTCGCCTAGGTCTTGGCAGTCAACTACTACCGCATCTCGCCTTGGCGCCATGACAACTATGGATATATCTGATCAGTATTGAATGCTAATACTATATCATAATAATAGGTTTGCAGTAGAAATTTTGAGTGAAACAATTACAGAATGTATATACATGAAATGTATATATTATGTCATGGTAAAAAGTTAACTAAATACATGAGGTCAGATTACAGAACACAGAGAGAAAGAAAACTGAAACTTGAGGCTTAGTAATGCTTATACGAGACTCACCTGAGTTTTTCGACAGGAATGCAGCCCAGATCAGTATAACATATGGGACAGCAATCCGCCTCCTCATCAGATAGCTTTTTGTATATACACTTCCTGCAAACTGGGGGTGAATACTTAAAATTCAGATTTCCAGTTGAATGAAGATAAATTGAATTAGTTGAGGTTACATTTTTATCTTCTTAAACACTGCAAGAGCCTTAAGAACATATGATTACCCAGAAAACAACACACTTATTGATCCCTAAAATTTATTTATCAACTAAACGAAGAAATATCATACTAGAATCATAGTTGTCATGCAATAGTTAACCGCCAGAACGCCTAGGCGATAAGGCGCCCGCAATGGGGTCCATAGAGCGACAAGTGTAATACCCGTGAATTTTATAAATAATATTAGTAATGAAAATAAAGGTGTTTGAAAATTATTTGAGTACATGTATATATATATATATATATATATATATATATATATATATATATATATATTTGTCATGTAACTTAATAATTCAAATTGAATTGAATTAAAAGATAATTGAAAAGTATGGTAAGCTTAATTACGCTTAAGTATTATGCCTTGTGTGGCATGACTATTGAGATGGGTAATTAATAATAATTAGCCCAATGGAATTATGTTACAAGTATACAATTAAGCACAATGGGAATAAGGTGAATAAATTTCTTGTATTAGTAGTGTAGCCCAAATAATTGGATTGCTAGATTAAATTAGTAGCCCAATGGTTTATATGATGGACTAGCCCAAGGTGTGGTGGAAACAAATAAAGTGTAAGTATGCTTATATATAGATATGTGGGTGTGGGTGTGGGTGTGGGTGTGTGTGTGTGTGTGTGTGTATATATATATATATATATATATATATACATATGTGTGTGTACATACATGTGCAGGTAGCAAATAAACTAGCTAAGTGTAAAAGATGAAATAAAAAAAATGTAACATTTAGTTATTCCACCCCCATGACCGACCACCCCCTCCCCTTCCCCTTGGCTAAAAAGTGCTGATTTCTTTTTGTGCATTAGTCTTACAAGTTAACCATGTGAGTAAATGATGGTGAAGTAATAGGTTTGGTAAGGGTTGGTGACCTTTTTATCAAAAGTTATTATCTAGTTGGGTGTACAAATACAAGTATTATACATGTATTAGTGCATGTATTTTGTACATAAGTTTGGCCTATAAATAAGTTCTTCCAAGTTCATTTGTAAAGGTTGCTTCATTTGTGAGAATTCTAAGTGTTGGAGAATAAGAGAGCTAGAGAGCATTTTATAAGTGAGAGCAAGGGGGGGGGGGGGAACCTCTAAGGGAAGAGAGGAGTGGCTAGTGTATGTCCTCTAACTACATCACTTACTTTGAAAGAAGGAGTGCATCCAAGACAAAAAGGTTTAAAAGTTTTCTAATCTCAAACCCCAATTAGTTCATGGTATATCTATGTAGTTGTTTTGGAAGTAAATGAGTACATATTTTTAAGCTCTGTGGTAGTAAATCTACATGTTAGATGATGTTTTATGTTTAGATGTGTTCAATATGTGTGTTGATGTGCTTAGATGGTAAAGATGAGCAAGTAATGTTTTAATGAAACTTGAAAACCCTAGAAATTTCAGTACACTTTGGACAACGCCTATTTTCGAACCATAACTTATTTTTGAGATCAGTCAAATCCGTGAGTTAGATTTATAAGTTTTCTAAAGAACCCCACTGTAATCGCTAAAAAATATTGAACGAGCCACCCGTAGCGCATTTTCTACCAAAACAGTTTTCTGCCGAAAAATCAGAAAACCCTACTGCCTATATTTTTCTGTGGACTGTTTCGGCCAGTTTAAAAATTTTGGTCTCCTTGGATATGAAAATATATGAAGTCATCTAGCTACTGTCCAAAAATGAGCTTATTTCGACTTCGCGAGACGGAGTTATGGTCCGTTAAAGATTTTGCAATTTTTAAAAGAAACTGTTATAACTGGAGATCCATAGCTCAGAAAATTATGAAATTTTTACTGGAAACAGTGTATGATGAAATGAAGCTACTGTGTAAATTTAGAAATTTTTGGATAAAAGAATAATTTTTAATAAATGTTGTAGTTTTGGACAGCAATGGCTTATTTAAAAATAGGAAATGAAGTTGGAAAATTATAAGAAAATTATTTTGCAACTAAAAATGAAACATATTAAAGTTATCCAGAAGATGTAAAAATAATAAGTTAACTAAGTATGTTTAATACATGCGAATGAGTTCAGAAAAATTAAGGAAATTATGTTAAGAGAAGTCATAAAATTCTATAATGTAATTTTATTGACTAATGATCATTAGAACGATGTATTAAGAATAAATAAGGGTAATTTTGTTATTTTTATTAAAATGTTATAAGAATGGCATGATATGATTGTTAAATGAATTAAATGAAAAGAGATAAAACAATTAAATTAAATTGTTTATAAATTTATAAGATAAATAAAATATTATTAAATGATTAATAATATTAAAAAATGAATAAAATATTATTAAATAATTAATAATATTAGTAAATAAATAAAATATCATTAAAAAAATAATAATGATTAGACAATGGTTTAAGATGATTATTAAGTGATAATAATTACTTTAATTACGAAATAATAATAATAACAATTAAATAACATTGAAGATTATTTAATTGTGGACTAATAAAGTATCAAAGGTAATTAAGAAACTGCCTAACGAGTAATTAAATGAGAATAAATAAAGTAAGAATACTTTATTTAAGACATGAATAAATACAATAAGGTGTGAACCCTTAATTAAACAAGTAAAATAATAAATAATTATTTTAATTGTAGTAAATGGAATCATTGAGGAAACCATTAAATGGGATAAAGAGAGTGATAATTATAGAAGCAATTATTAAGATAAATTATTTTGTGAAATCTTAGTTATCCAAGGCTACTAAATTAGATCAATTAAGATTTATATTATGAGTTGTAGATATTAACCGATATAATAAACATAGGTTATTCGAAGGATAAGAAGTTGAGGTCGGATATAATCAACGATTCAGGCAAGTTTCCTAACTTACACAACTTTGGATATTGTGCAAGTTTCCTAATTATTGTTATATCAACCATATATTGATTAAATATATGAGCTTGTACACTTATTGATCGTGCAAGCAAGTTACTTTATAGAATAATTCTTGTGTTATAGATTTATGAAAATTATTATTCATACTCTGAAGCTTGATCTAAAATCACAATTATATTCCTTGAACTATGTTGCAAACATTGAATCCTAAATGTATTGAGAAAGGTGTCTAAGCCATTTCATTCGGCTAGACCAATATCTATGAGTTAGAAAGTTATCCAACCCAATTGTTTTAGTGCAGACTCTTATAATCCGCTGAGATGAACAACCCTCATAGAAGGGGGAACTATATACTGTAGGGAGACCAACACGCGCGCGAACAATATTTTAAATGTTATCATAACGTAAGGTACTTTGGGCTGATCACCCATTGTACTTGTTTATATTGGGTTATCAGTGAAATATTGTTAATTCTAACAGGAGTTATTGGTCCATAGTGATAGCTTAGTATTAAAATTTCATCCATTTGAAAATGTTGAGACCATTGAATTCTTTTAATAATCCTTCGGTTTATAATGACTTATTATTTAAATTCAAAGGACATATTTGGGACTATTGAGATTTTCTTTGTTCGCAACATTCTTCTTTAAATTCTTGAGCTATTATTTATCGTTATACCCTTTGAGATTATGAGCTTTATATATGCATGTTCACATTTATTGTCATATTACTTGTTGGGCAAATTTGTTGTCCATTCTTGCTTTCCTTTAACATTTCAGTTAAGGTAGAACAGTGTGGACCCTCAGGAAAGGACAAAGGAAAAGGTAAGGCTACGAAGTAGCTTTGTTCTTCTATATTAGAATTTAATCCTTATGTTGTATTAAGACTTAATTATGGTTATGTATAAAGTTATGTTTTGTATTAGTAATGGTTGCGAGAGTTGGGACGAGAATATTTATGTTATATCAATGTAAATTATTTTATTATTCCGCTAAATGTGTTATTAGTATGTTGTATAAGTTAGATCGTGGAGCACCAGATTCGACGTATATGTATCTGAATTTGAGGGCGTCACAGGTTGATTTCAAAGCTTTAGGTTATAAACCTTTGGAAAGAGAGTCCTTAGGCTTTAACCTTAGAAGAAATTTAGTGAATAGAAGGAGATAAAACTCATAGAGTTTCTTAGAGAGTTGGTAGAATTATGAAATGTATATTCATTCCATACAATGAATTTATGTTTTATTGTGAAATACTAATGAAGTTTGTTGTTTGTTTGTTTTGTGGTTGTAGGATGCCTGAGATGGGAGAACCCAGTAGGGTTATGGAAGAGGAATCTCGTGACATACACGTGGTATTTGAGTCACCCTTGATAGTAGAAACTGTGTCGGCAGTAGCCCCAGCCGAATTCGATGATGAGGACGAGGTAGAGGTAGAGTTTGACCTAGAAGAGGAGCCCATGAAGAGTGAGCTTGTAGAGGACTCAGATGGGGCACCACACGATGGGACCACATTTGAGGACCAGATGTTGGGAGAGTTTGGGAGAGTATGCTGGCAGAATCATTGAGCTAGGAGATAGGGTTGAGGAGCTAGAGACTGAGGTCCAGGAAAGGCAGGCTAAGATGCAGGAGCTAGAGACTGAGGCCCAAGAGAGGCAAGCTAAGATGCAGGAGATGGAGGCAGAAATTTTGGCATGCCAGGAGGCGGGTACACAGTTACGTACTCTTGTACATCGCTTATTGGCCAGGAATGTAGACCTGGTAGGTAGACTAAAACAGTCTAAGCAGAGAGAGCTATGTGAGAAGAGTGAGAAGGAGGCCCTTCGGACACAGCTGGAATTAGAGGTTATGGATAGGAGGATCCATATCAAGGAGCTATGGGAGGATGCCCGTGATAGAGCTGATGACTTAGAAGACGAGGTGAGATGCAAGAGGAGGAAGATGAACAAGATGGGCTATGCATTACGCACAGTGATGGACAGATGGATTGATAGTGTGTACCACTATCCAGCTGAGGAAGGTCAGACCCGTTACACTATTGAGTAGGGATCTGATGGCGTATATGGGACAACTTGAGTATAAGAGCGTTGTAGAGCGCAGGATGCTGGGTTGAGGGGTAGTCTGTGTAAACTCCATCTTTTGTACTTGTTATAGGGGTAGTATGTTAGTAATCCCCACCTTTTGTTAGATTAGGGAATAGGTGAAAGCGTTATAGCAGTATGCTATAGGATGATCATGAATGATGTATTAACTGTGGGCATATGAATATAAACGTTCTTATTTAAGGTGTTTTATAATTGTTGCATTAAAGATAAATATTTAAATAATATGATTAGATAATAATATGAAGTTTATTATACAGAAAATGCCACCCAGACGTAGACAACCAACACCCGAAGATTCAGTCAATAACGAAAGGGATAAAGTAGACCCCATGCAGCGATTAGCCGACTTGCTAGGAGAAGCCCTTCGAGGAAGAAACAATGAACCCGTGCACCCCAACCCCCAAGCGGTTCCTGTAACAAATTTTAAATACTTTAAGAGTGCAGGACCTCCAGACTTTAGGGGAACTACCGATCCTACGAGGCACAATTTTGGATCAAAGAAATGGAAAAAGTGTTTGTCATCGCTCGGGATGGAAACGACCAGAAAACTGCGTACGCTACATATATGATGAAAGGCAAGGCGAACTTCTGGTGGGAGGCGAATCAACAAAGAGCTGGAGAGGGAATTATAGAGTGGGAAAGGTTCAAGGCATTATTCTCCATCTTCCTTCATCGTCTTACTTGCGACAATACTTAATCTTCTCTAGCACCTTCAATGCTAAGCATACTGAAAATACTTATTTTCAGTCTAAACATTCCTATACCTTAGTATAGTCCATCAACTTACCACACTTTATGTGTTTAGAAACTTTCCACAACCATATATGTTCAAGAACTTATCTTCGGAATATGTAATCCAAGAACAAATCAAAGACTATCCATATGCTTAGGGCTCAGAAACATAGCATATAACTATGAGTCACAAACTTTTCATAAGTATGAGTTTCAAGAACTCGCACCTATCTTACCGTTCTCTACATATCAAATATATACATGAGAAAAGATTCACTTCCTCACCATATACATATTGATAGCGCGACATTATTATTCCAATGATTATCATTGTAATAACTAGGTAGTCACGAACCCTCTCCCATTCAAAGGTTCGTACCACTCCGCTATCACACGAGTCCTCAATTGAAATCTTATAACTTCTAACTTTCCCTTTACTTATAAGAATTTTCTTTAATTCGTATGTTATCCTTTACAACTCAATCTGAGTTCTTCCCGTACTACTTTATAGTACCATTCATTTATAGCATTAGCTATTAATCATTCATTGTTTAACAGAACCTCTGTTATTACGATTCAATATGATCACATAGTGATCTTCTTTAATTGTTTAACTTTATGATCTTCTTATCCTTCTCTCTACGATTATAGCCTTAGGTACTCATACCTAAGGTTTATAACCTATCAGCTCTGATACCACTTTGTAACGCCCCGAAATCCGGTCTATTTTCACACCCGGATTCCGTACATCACGGTTCCATCTTCTTCCAAACATACATCATTATATAGTTAAATATAACAACATACATTCTCAAATCCCAGGTTCTAATGCCTTATAACCTCCTTCATTACAAATAATGATACTTACATTATTCTTTACATCTTACAAGAGTGACTTTCATCCGCCACCAAGGATACATAACAGTTCATTAAACTATTCTATAGTTTAATTAAACTATTCTACATTACAAGTCCTGGTTTGATTTTCACGCTCATTCATATACTGAATGGCACTTCGTCTGGATACCGGTCAACTTGATCTTTAGGGGATCATTAAGTTCTTCTACTCGTACGCTGAAAATATTTTTCATTTAAAGCAAGTGTGAGCATTCAATTGCTCAGCAAGTCATAGAAATTGAATAAACAACCTCAAGAATTTAAACATTCTTTTAAAACTTCAATAACCGAACAAAGGTTATGGAACAGCTTGAATAATAGGAATAATCATGATTCCTATCATTTAAAAACATTAGTCACATTCACTTTACAATACTTTCATTCTTCCATCTTTTTCATACACATTCTGTCCGGCTAGAATCATTAGCACATACTTAACAATAACGGTTAATGTATAAACATAACATTTTCCATATTGAACAGTTCAATCACAGAACAGTTCATCTAATAGAAACACCGAAGTGTTAAAATTGTGGCACAAGGTCTCATACATTCTACCACCTTGTACAAATATCACACATTTACACATAGATAAAAATTCTCATCTTCGACATCTGAGAAGATTAAGAAACTAGCATTCATATTAAACATGAATGAAGTTAGGAAACTTGTCTTACGCATAGCTACAACTTACAGTTTATTCCAATCCTTATATAACACATAAGAAAATAACACATACACCAATTAGTCATATACTTGACTTACGCATTGGTTTAAACTTAACTTTATTCCTTATGGTTCGTGTTTATAACCTAAGTTTACGTAACCATTCTTCTTTACCGTTTTACGGCGTTACGACATACGGAGATGTCTTAACTCTTACAATCATCATCTTTGAGAATTTATATCATATCTTCTTCTTATAACTTTTCTAGGACTTAGCACACATCGAGTCTTTACTAATAGTCCATATGGTACTCTGAGTGGTTTCCCACAAACAACCAACAAACTAGTTTCCCGTCTCATCTACACTGTCTATCACAGCGAGTTAGATCGGTTGCTAGTTTCGTATATACCTCCGCTATCTGAAGGAATTGTTTAGCCCAACTCTCATATGTCAACCATTAAATATTACGATTGTACCACAATCTAAACTTTACTTATCTGAACCATTAAAACTATAATATTCGTTCAGTTGTTTTCTCATTCCTTGTGGCTTTCTGGCAACTAGATGCCATACCTCAGGTTTATTCCTTATCGTCCAAGTCATATTGTCTTTAGTATGTTAAGAGCGATTGTTCAATGTTAATACTATTTGTTCATAGCATTAAAACAATTTATATTACCTTATTCATATCTTATAACGTCTGGTTCATTCGACTCAGAACGTCATCCAAGTTATAATCATTAACTCGGCTTCTTAACGTCATACGTCCTTGTCTTTAATTCAATTTCTTCACCGTTCACAGGTTTAATCATTAGTCTTCATTACCTTACGGTCAAACCATACACGGTGTGTAGGTTCTGCCCATTTAATATTCGCGTACACTCAACCCTTAAATCGGCTAAAGTGTTTAACGCTTACCTTTCATTCTCTATCCGACTCAACTTCGGACTTTCATTAATCTTATTACCGTTCACTACGGCTTTCTTGATAATTCATATCTTTCTTACTACCTTCGTCAACATTTAAGTCATACAACCAATGTATACTTAGAACGTTCGCACGACGCGAATACGATTCACGAGGATCGTTTACGTATTCAACGTTCACATTGTTCGTCTCTTAATCTCTCATTCAACCTTTACCCAAGGTTTTAATCGCTTTCATTCGTTATCTATTACATGAACCCCCACGTTCATCATTCTTTCTTAATGTCGAAGCCATACGATTCATTGTATGCTAAGGTCGATCGTTCATCGCAACTACGTTGCGTTTACAGCGTTTAAACGCTTTACATCTAACTTTCATTATGGCCTTATAACATTGAATTGTTACAAGTCACCATCTCCCTACAACATCTAAGGAATCACAATCATCGCAATCCCACACGTTCATTTTATCGCGACTACGGTCCCCGGATATCGGTTACGTATTCTGCGTTTACATTCTTTGTCTTTTAATCCCGTTCAATCTTTCTGTTCAACCTTTATTAAAGGTTTAAATCACTTGTTTAAGTGTTACATTATGTGAACTATATGTTCTTTATCTTTACTTACACTTTCCCCAAGAGTTGAGCAATTAAAAGCTCTTCTCTGGGTTTTTCCCTGTACCGGCGCTGCGGCGCCGGTTCCCTTTATATTGGTGGCGCTGCAGCGCATATTAGCAGTAGCCGAGTCCCCGGGCTGGCGCTGCGGCGCCGCTTCCCAAGGCATAACTGGCGCTGCAGCGCCAGTTCTAAAACTCAGACAAATTTTCCAAGTCTTGAACATGTTTGAGACGCCTACTTTTGAAATCTCACAACTTCATTGTTAAAACTCGGAACGACGTCGTTCCAAAGCTATTTTCTTACTCTCATTACGTACTTTAACTTCCCTCGGACAGAAATTTGTTCTGAAACCGTTAACATGCCATTCATTTGGCTTAAATTTCTTCATTCGTTCGTTTTACATTATTAACGTTCTTCGTTCGTTCGTCCGTAATTCGGTCATCTGAATTCGGAATTCGTTCATTCTTGAGTCCACGACTCACGTTTTCTACGTTTTTTTACATTCTTATGAAACCCTACACATTCGGGTTCATTTACATACTTTCTACTTTTCGCTCGTCTTTTACGAAATTTCGCCATAACTTCATTATACCTAAGTTTGATCCGTTCTTCATGAACGTTTCTATCGTTCCTAACCAAGCAATATGCAACTAACTTATACGCGATGGTTTTAAACTTGTCCATCAACAACAAGTTCTAACTACGATGGTTTTAAATTTGTCCATCAACAACGCTCTTCGTGTTCATCGCGTGTTCTTCGTTCGTTCTTTATTTTTAATCGATATTATGATTACGATTTCACTTTTTCTTGAAATTTGGTGTTATAAAACACCATTCCTTACTTATTTCACCAAATCATTCATATGATTCATTCGGATCATTCAAATCCATTAAGAAATTCAAACTTCCTTAAGAAAGCTTTTTAAGAAATTTATAAACTAAACTTCTAATTCTTATTTCTTCGTTTTCTCATGATTTCAATCATATGAAAATCTTTCTTAACATCTTTTCTATTTTCATTAAGCTATGTATATAGACATAAAAAACTTAAAGAAAATTTAGATTAGACTAGGTTTTGGATTACCTTTCTTCTTTAATCTTCTTCCGTTGGACAAAGTTTGCACTCGGGCTAGCTTTTCCTCTTCCTTTTCCTCCTCATCCGACTTCTCTCTCTCTCTCTCTCAAGTGTTGGTGATTTTTCAAATCACCAACAAATGAGCTAAGGCTCTCCTTATATAGAAAATCAAGGTTAGGGGCAAAATAGACATTTTGCCTCCAAAGTTACTATTCCCACCTCCTTAACTAACCTCCTTACTATTCACGAAACTTCTCTTCGAAGCTTCGTGCTTCCATCTTGCGAAATTCGTCTGACAGTTCAAAAAACTGCGATTCTCGGAATCCAAAATATTTTTGGATATTTTGTCTTTCTTTTACAAATTAACTTTTACTCATTCTTCGTAACTTTGAAAAATTGAAAAATAATTTTTGATGATAAGCGTTTTCCTTCACATTTTCCCCTAACGTAGTTAAACGAATGAAAAGTACATAACAGTACTTTTCGTCGTTTTTATTTCATCCGATTTCTGCACGTTTTTTGAGAAAAACTTTTATCGACTAACTTAACTTTTCATGATATATTATCGTCAAATCTTTCGACGGAATGTCATTTCGACATACCGATCTCTCGGAAAGGCTTAAGTTATTCAAACTCTAACCCTTAGAGTTTTGTCGGGTGAATGGTGCATATTTCGTCTTTTTCCTCAGAAATTTTTTGTTCTCGGAAAAATTTTATTTTCGTCTTGAAAACTCTTACTCGTTCAGTCTAGTTCGTAGCCAGAATCCTTCTGTTTTATAATCATCCTAGGTTCTAAAACGATTAATAAACACATAGCACATAATATTATTAATAAAAATTCATTTTATTAATAACTAATTCTTTAAACTTAAATTCGGGACAATCCGGTTTTTCCCGGGTTGTCACAGATACAATGTATAGGCATTTCTATGACGTAAAACCATTTGAAGTAGCCGTTTAAAGGAGGCTTCTCCAGCTCAACAATTGTTGTTTCCTTCCTTTGATGTGCTCTGGAAGTATTAAAATGTGCTATTCTTCTCAAACAGTCTGCATGCTATCTCGAATTTGAAAATTTTGGACAATGCTAAGTGTCTTGCGTGAGGTTTATATGAGTTACTACTTCGCAATTTCATTTTTTGTTAAATTGATAATTAACAAGCGGCTGCCCGCTCGTAACCTACCAAAAGCTACTCAATGTACTTCATTTCCTATTTATTGATATTATTATTGGTAATCATAAAAGAAATTAGAAATACCAAGCAAAAAGAAATCACTCTCTCTGTCTCTCAAAAAACATTAAACAGTCCATTCAGTTTTCGCAGCTGACAGTCCCCAATCATTGCTTTAACTTCCTAGAACATTTAGTAAACCATGAAATCTATATTTCCTCACTAAATTTTTGAGCTCAGATCCCAACTAAAAACTGGACAAAAAGCATTCTTTGTTAGCGCACATAGTTCTGACCTCTGTAACAAAGTTTTGCCTTTGCAGCATTTCTTGCAATGAAATCATTTTTCTTGGAAATTTGGAATTAATTTAAAAACAGTTCTACAGCTAAAAGTAACAGTTTTACAATACAAGTAGTTTACTAGACACCTCCCTAATGGGGGTAGAAGCAACTCTTCACAAGTTTTCAGGAATATTTTAACACGATGACTAAGACTTGCACAAATTTGAGAAGAACTTGTATAAAAAAATTCCATAATTTAGAGAATATTCTGGTCAAACAAAGTTCAGATGCGATCAGAGTTGAGAGTAATCAACAGAAAAATGACTTTGGTTAAGGAACTAATTGTCAATTTGAAGTAAAACAAGATGCTGACTTGCACCTACATAAAAACCTGTCAGATTAGTCATTATTAGCGTAACACAACATATTTCTCCCACAACCAAATAAATTTGTATATAAAACAAGCATGAATTATTTCTGGAAACAGCCTAGTAGATTTGACTAAGACGATAGTGCTACCTTCCTATTTGAGGCTAGAGAGGATACAATTTTCAGACAAATGTAATAAGCATATCTTAATATTCGCAAATGCATAGGCATTAATTATCCACTAAAACGCATCTGCTAACACAGAATTCTTAAAACTCAATAAAAAAATAGGTGCCAAACTAAACAAAACTAGTGTGCACTGGGAACCAGTGTTCTTAAATTCCTTCTAGCCCCCGTCTAGGCAGGAACTAGTCCTCTACCGCATTGGTTAATGAAGGCCTTGAAGTTCTACGATGCTTGAAATGAATTTCTTGTGTTTTAACTTTTATAAGATTGTTTTTTGGGATTATTTCATATAAAATTTTCGATCCTTACATTTAATAAATGCTTTTTATAGTATAAATAAATAAACAATACAAAGATAGTTAAATATGTTGGGATATTTCACATGAATCTCACATTGAATAAATTTAAGGGTGTAGATGGGTTAATAAGTATGATGAAGCTTCAACCTAATAGGTTAACCTTTTAGGTAAGGAGGTGATCCAACATGCTTATTGGGCTAGTTTACATAGGTGTGTGATGAATTGATGTTGGGATGGATCGTGCTTTTCCCAACAAGTGGTATCAAAACTCATGGTTCGATGGACCCAAGTATCAGGTTGACACTCCAGGGTGGAGGTTGAATCAGGTGGAGCACAAGATGATCACTTATGTGTTTAGCACCACGCAGTGAAGTATTATTTGAGTCG
Organism: Panax japonicus; assembly: GCA_020205505.1. NCBI lineage: Eukaryota > Viridiplantae > Streptophyta > Magnoliopsida > Apiales > Araliaceae > Panax > Panax japonicus. Next base: position 25,921,435 of record CM035105.1, read on the forward strand.
GGTGGAGCGGGTTCAAGATGACTCTGGGAAAGCTGCTCAGGGTGAATGATTCACAAGGAGCAATGTTGTACTCCCACGTTTGCCTCGGGCGTGGTGGAGTAGTATTAGAGTCGTGTGCTTAATGATGACTGCTCTAGTATGATACTTGTGATGAGTACTCAAGTGAAAGGTGGAGATTGCTGGGATATTTCACATGAATCCCACATTGGACAAATTTAAGAGTGTAGATGGGTTAATAAGTATGGTGGTGCCTCAACCTAATAGGTTAACCTTTTAGGTAAGGAGGTGATCCAACATGCTTATTGGGCTAGTCTACACAGGTGTGTGATAAATTAATGTGGGATGAATCGTGCAATTCCCTTACAAAATAAACCACCTAGGAGAACACCTAAGTAGCCTTGGCAATAGGCACCCCCACTTAACCATTGTGGTCTGCCTACTGCTTTTTCGAACACTGCTAGAAACATTCTATTAGAAGAAGATAGCATATTCCTTAAGTTCAAACTAGATTGTACCATCCCTTAGACGGAAAAACTGGTAAAGAATTTAGACGAAAGAATCAGAAAGAATGTTAAAAGGCAAAACATGAAAAATATAAAAAAGAAAAATATCATATTCATTCAGTATAATTTCAATGCAGCCGGTGGTTATACCCATGGCAATGATATTATGATTTACATCCATAAACATCAGAATCAGTATATGCAATTCTTATCATACTTCAAAGTGATTAGAGTGTTCAAGAGAAAAGGCACAATCAGATGCTTTCGTTATCTGTGTTCTAAAAATCCTCGCCAAGGCGCTAGGCCCCCCCTTGGCACCCTGCCTAGGTGCTAGGCCCCCTGACACCTCACTTAGGCTCAAGGCGGCAAAAGAATCCCTCTAGGAAATTAAGCGGGGTTTGGACAGAGAGTTTTTTTATTTTATTTTATTTTAATAACTACCCAAACCAGATCTTAATATATTTATTTGATTTACCATATTCATAATACAGATTGTAGCATATCAAATCACAACAAGAAGTAAACAATATCAAGTCAAAATGGATAATTTTATTATAGTTGCAATTTTTTTAACTTGTACCAACTTTAAATTATATAAATGATGATACATTTGTAATATTTAGTTTAATTCAATATAATTCTTAAATTTATGTTTAGTTTTTTAAGTTTTAATATTGAATTAAATTCTTGAAATTTTAAATTTTATTATTTAATAGCAATCTTGTTTATGAATAAAACTAATACGTTAAAAATATGTTTGAACTTTGAATAGTTGCATGTTTGTGTTTGAACTTTGACATTAACAATATGGATATATGTTTGAACTTTAAGCAAAGGTCTTTATTATCTTTATTATAGGTTGTTTTGCTTTATATTATTGTTTTGTTTGGATAATTGTAAGATAAAATATTAAAATTGGCTTAAAATAAAAAATCTCGCCTAGGCCCCCTCCGGCCTCCGGCCTAGCACCTTTTAGAACATTGTTCGTTATAAGAACTAGTGCAGCTAAATAGATAGATAGAGAAGTCCTTGTTGGCCTATATATCAGAATTAGTGCAGCTAGATAGAGAAGTCCTTGTTGGCCTATATAAGAAAGAAAGAATAGCTACAATCTATACGAGGTAGGGCAAAAAAAAAGGTCACTTACTTTAAAGACAACTAAATTATGTGGCTACGCACAATTGATCAATTTGTCCATCTAACACAAACTTTATTTCATGATAAACAACTTCACTGGATATTAGAAAACATACTCATCTTGACAGTAAAAACAAAAGTTCATCCTTTTGGAAAAAGGATAAGGTGTATAACTTCAGATCCTTAAAGCACAAAAAAGATGCAGTATTTTTGCATCCCAGTATGAACATTTTTTGAACAAGATCCTTAGAAATTCGATAGTTACCTAGCAGCACCGGCCCTGGGCTAAAGCCCAAGGTGTCCGGGCTTTAGGCCCACTAATATTGATAAATTTTTAGGGCCCCCAATAGGTATTTTTGTTATGTATATATATACCCAAATAAAAGAGTTCAGTCCACGTCAGTTTAAATTTAAAGGCCAAAAAAAAAATTTACCCAATGAAATAGGCCCAAATCTCAATGGCAGACTTGGTGATAAAATGATATCTAAATGATGCTTTGAAACTATTGAAATAGTCGGTTATTATATTTGGCATTCTTTCGTATTTATGCTTTTTTGTTCAGGAAAAATTCTTAATTTTTTTTATATCTATCTTAATAACAATTAGCAAAAGGCCCAATTTTTTATAGTCGCTTTAAGCCCTGAAAAACTCAGGGCCGGCCCTGTTACCTAGCAAAGGAACGTGTAGATACAACTCAAACAAGGTTCATTTCTGCAAAGTAACTTATAGTCCGTAATTAAAGTACCAGACCAAAATTCCTGAGTAAGAACAACCCAACTCAGAAGCACCACAGATAATACATCAGCAAATAGGCTATCGAAAAAAAGCCATAGAGTATAAGACCAATTTAGAATGCTAATTCAAAAATAACATAGACCCAAATCCGAGAAAAGGCTACAAGTACAATCCCAATTGGACCAATTTAGAATGCTAATTCAAAAATAACATAGACCCAAATCCGAGAAAAGGCTACGAGTACAATCCCAATTGGGAAATGCAATACAACTCCTATCCAGAACAAAAATAGCAAAGGAAATCAGAAAGAAAATTCAGTAAACAATGAAACAGAGTAACTAACACGTATGAAGGCAGAGAGATACAGTAGTAGCTTCCTTCATGAGCTTGTTACAAAGAGGGCATATCATGCATGCCTTGAGCTTCTCCCTCCTTACTTTCACCACCTGGTTCTTCATTTCTCCCTCTCTTTCTCTCTCTATATTGTATTCAACGACGAATCATGCATTTGGGAAAATTCCTATTCAATATTTGGTATAGTGGGTGAAAGAAGAGGTACAGATCTGTTGATTGGAACAGAATTGTGATGGGTTTTAAGCTGAAATTAGAATATGGATTTGGATTTTTTGCGAGAAATTTACGTGGATTTTATTTAGATTTCGTGGAGAAAGACAGTGGTGGGCAGATCGGATGGAGGATTACGAAAGCGAGACAAAAGAGTTTTCAAGTTTCAACGAGAGAGCAAAGCATGAAGCACAGCGGAAAGGATTTGCTTACATGCGTGCTTGCGTGTGTAGTGTTTTCAAAGTTCGGACACCATTTTGCCCAAAATGTTTTATGATATAAAAGAAAATGGAAATAAAAGTGAAAGGACAGCTAATAGAAGGAACGGCGTCGTATGATGAGAATTAGAAGTTCACTTTTATCTCAGACGGGCCCACACCTGCCAAACCCTCCAACGATTTGGCGGATAGGAGATTGAAATACAGATTGGATTTGTACTATCTGAACTTTTTACGGGTCAAATATGACCAGATGCGACTAGCACATACTTCTACAGGGGTATTTGTATAGGTGTTCATCGTAAAAAACGAACCGGTACCGAAAAAATCGAATAGGTACCGAATCAAAAAACTTGAAAAATTAAGAACTGGTATCGGTACCGAATAATCGGTTTCGGTACCGGTTCGGTACAAAAATCGGTACCGATTTTTTCGGTTCAGTTTTCGGTTATACCGCAATAATTAAATAATTTTTTTTTATATTAGCAAATTTTTTAAAACTAAGAAATGAGACTAGTAAATTACATTCTTACAAATACTAATTACAATTGTTAGTCTAATAGTATTTAATTATCATAGTTGTAGTAAATAGTAATTGTAGTTTAAAATTACATTACCAATCATTTTTGGATTTCAAAAATTCATAAGATCTTCTTGGTTACACTTGAGCACGCTTTTAAGCCTCCTTCCAGCCCATGCTTCATCTCCAGCTTAGTTTGCATAAACTTAAGCATAAGATCTTTCAGTTCATTCCACATTTCAATTTACTTTTTTGATATGAGTTCTGATTTCGACTTCAGTTTCATCATCATTTTTGGTATCATTTTCATCTTCCATTTTGACGTTAAATTTAGCTTCGTCTTCAAGTTTGGTGTTGACAAAAAATAGGATGTCTTCACTCCCCATATATATAAATATATATATATATAGCAAAGTTCAAAAGCAGAACGCTTAAACAACATAAGTTCCTTAAAAAGCATAACTATTTAAACCTTTCCTGTTTTTTCTATAAACCCAAAACCTTCCGTATTTTTTTTCTCTTCTCTCCATAACATCTCTATTCTCTCCAAATCGAAATCGCGTCTACATCGAGAAGGAAAAAGCAGAGCCATCTTGTTCAATTCGGAACTGTGCCCTAGTTGCTCTATTCTCTTCAAATCAAAACCGCTTCTCTCTAAATCCTTGCTAGGTAAACCCAAATCTCGTTGTGGATGTGTTCATGTATCATGTGTATGTAATAGATTTTTTTAATTTTTTTCTTCTAATTTTTCTATGATGCCCTATTGAGTATATGTTTGGAAGATATCCAAAAAGAGATTCACCCGCCATCGTTGTTCTTCACCCCTCTCTCTCTTTTCTTTCTGTATTGTGTGTATACACATGATACATGAACACATCCACAACGAGATTTGGGTTTACCTAGCAAGGATTTAGAGAGAAGCAGTTTCAATTTGAAGAGAATAGAGCAGCTAGGGCACGGTTCCGAATTGAACAAGATGGCTCTGCTTTTTCCTTCTCAATGTAGACGCGATATCGATTTGGAGAGAATAGAGATGTTATGGAGAGAAGAGAAAAAAAATACGGAAGGTTTTGGGTTATTAGAAAAAACAGGGAAGGTTTAAATAGTTATGCTCTTTAAGGAACTTATGTTGTTTAAGCTCAAGGCAAGCGACAACGAAAAATGTTTGAGATTCCTCGTAGTTGGACACTTTAGTCATACTCCTATTTGATTCTTCATTGTCGCTTGCCTTGTATTGGTATTATTTTGAATTAGGATCAAAAGAGGAGTATGCCCAAAATAATGCCCTAGGTATCAACTTCTGGGACATAGGCTTAGGGGTAGGATGACCAATGTTGAACCGTTCATGAGCCCACATCGTAAGAAGGGTTGCACAACCTGCGAATTTTTTTGTTGTTTTGCGAGTAGCTTCATGCAAACCCTATACAAATGCCCTAAAACTGCCACCCCCCAAGCATATGTAACTACGTCTTCCAATCTTTCCAATAACAACAAATATCTAGGATGCACAACATTTTTACACTTGGTTGGAAACAAAATAGTGCCACACAAGTACAACAGATATGCCTTAGTGTGTTTTACGACATCATCTGGAGTAGCATCACCAGATACTTGACCATATCTCTGTCTTAACCAGGGCAAACTTATGCCCCCCCCCCCCCCTTTTATAGCATTGTTCCCACTCGTCTACTACAACTTGTTGCCCAAAAACCCTTATAAAATAGCTTTTGGGATTTTCTAATTCTCCGCAAGTCAAAGCTTTTCCTAATACGGGCAACCCAAATAAAAATCCCACGTCCTCTAAAGAAATGCTAATCTCTCCACAATTTAAGTGAAACGCATTTGATTCACTTCTCCAACGTTCAACTAGAACAGATACAAGAGATGCATCAATCTTTGACACTATAGCTTGATGACAAAATATACCAAAACCTACTTCTTCCAACAAATATTCTTGTTGTTCATTCAAGTTCCATTCAGTTAATTTTGTAGACATTTGACAAATTTCTAACACACCCCTATCCTACACGGCCAACAACATAAAAACATAAATCGTCACAACACGAATGTTTCTAACAAATGTTTAACAAAATGAAAGTTGTTTTACATTAATAAACTTACAATATTTTGCCATAAGTCTGACGATACGTGATTTTCTTGGTCCCATAACACAATAGGATTAGCAGGTTCGGGATTAATGTCCATATGTTTCCTACACATTCATCAAAATGTCGAGTATTAAATAATATATAAAAATTCCCATCAAAAATGGATATGAGCAAAATGAAAAAAATAACCAAACACGTGTTCTAAATACTAATTTTTATAATATTATTTATCCTTCACCAGGTGCTAGGGAGTTTTTCATTATTTAAAGTTAGGAAGACAATGGCATTAAAGTGGCTGAATCAATTTCACATTCTAGGGTTTGAGCCTCAAAGTAGTGAGAATCCAAGGGCTGTATACAAGGGTTGTGTATGAAAAAGATGTCAATGCTTGTATGCAAGGGCTCATCCAATTTTTGGAGTATCATAGGCCATTACGGCTATATAATGTGATTTGCACATAAGGAGTACATGTACAAAAAAATACTCTTGGTGCAGCTCCTATACATATACACAATTCAAAACTAAGAACTTTAGAAATGTATCATCCTATTACTACATGATCAGCCAAAAAAACAAAACAAACTAGTGGTTACTAACTACTATGAACTTCCAACCGAACTCCACTACCATTAATCTTTCAAAGATCAAAACAACATATAATGAAGAAATTATATTCAAGAAATATACAAAAGCAAAAATACTTGGTCAATCGGTCATAAATCGCAGCAGGGTTTTGACAGATAATCGTACGAAAAAGGATAGAGCCTCGCAATCGGTCAGAAATCGCAGCAGGGTTTGATTTTCACAGCAGGAGCTCGAAATGGAATCACACAGAGAAGTTTTTGCATAAAAAAAGGTTCGCTCGAAATCGAAATCGTAGCAGGGTTTAGGAATCGAAATCGCAGCAGTTTGTAGGTTTAGGAACTGAAATCGCATCAATCGCAGGGGGGACATCAGTCGCAGGGTAGTCGCAGGGGGGCTTAGGATCTGAAATCGTAGCAGCAGAATTATCGCATGCGTTTGAAATGGGTTTGAATTGCAGGGTTGAAATGGGTTTGAATCGCAGGGGGCTTAGGATCTGAATTCGCAGTAGCGAATTATCGCATGGGTTTGAATCTTAGGGTTGAAATGGGTTTGAATCGTTGGGGTTCGCACTTGATAGGCTGATATTAGATACATATCCATTACTTCAACTAGCGGATAAGATGAGGGCAATTTTGTGTCAATATTTCTTAAAACACGTACGTTAGACGAACTAGCGTAAAGGCATTGTTATAATTTAATCTGCGCCCTTGCTTTATGGAATGGACGGCTATGATGCTATTTTCCCAATTTTGATCCATAGCAAGTACTAGCTATGGATCATTTCCCATATATATATATATATATATATATATATATATATATATATATATATATAACAGTAGTTGCATGAGATAAAACACGTATTTTATACTATATGGGTATGCATGAGAGATAGTCATAGAAGGACGTTGTTGTTGTTGGCATCAAATCCCTAACAAGCCACAACTTTTAAACAGTACCACAAAGGAACTTTTCAGTAAGGAACAAATGAAATTTTCAACTTTTTAACTTTTCGATTTTTTTCAGTTTTTTGGTATTTACCGAATTCAAAATTTTCATTACCGCTACCGGTACCGAAAAACCGAAACAAAACAAAACCGGTACCGTCGGTACCGGTTTCAACCGATTCGGTAAAAAACTAAAAAAACTAAATTTTTTGAGCACCCCTAGGTATTTGTCTATTATACCCTTAATCTTCTACATGTAGGGTTGCAAACTATTCGATTTGATCCGAATTTTGACTAATTCGAACCAAACTTCAACATTATTAGTCAAACTCAAATATATTCATATAACATAATTGAACCAACATACATGTGCGAATTCAGATAGTTAGTTGTTCGCGAACATCGAATCCGAGTGATTTGCGAACATAGTCATCATTGTTAACGCCTGATTTTGTACGCATGACGAAATCACCCAAAAGGACATGCCAAAATAGAGTCAACGGTTGATGGAGTAATCGTGAAATCAAACTCACGAAATACACTCACATAAATATAAACAAAGAGATATAAAATATAAACACAAGAATTTACGTGGAAACCCAATTGGGGAAAAACCACGGAGAAAGAGAGAGAAATCCACTATAATAATATTGGGAATACAAGTTGTGTATTTGTGTTGTATCTCTTGTGCCTTATCATATTGTGTTCTTCTATTTTCCAAACCCTAGCTTGTAGCTGTATATATAGAAGTAACCTCCACATGCATCCAACTAGGAGAAGGATTCTTTATCTCTCCAAATAAGGAAATACAATCTTATCTTAATAAGGACTCTCTTCTTGTCAAAATAAATATATTATGGGTCAACACCAAATTTAACCCATTAAATAAATTGGGTTACACCTTGGCTAGACCCAAATAATCACACTCCAACATTGCCCCCCAGTCTCTTATTTATAAGGAACTTATAAATGAGAGAGCATACAAATTTATCCCAACAAAATGACCATATTTGCCGAAGACAAAATATCACACCTGAACTCCATGTGCCGAACTAAAATTGTTGGCTCCCAATATCGTCGCCCCATTCCTCTTGTTCACTTATAAGATAGATAAACAATTTCCCTTATTACTACCGAAGATATAAAGAATCAACCTTATACCAACCTTAACACTACCGAAGATATAAAGAACCAACCTTATCACAACCAAAGATATAAAGAACCAACCTTATCACAACTGAATATATAGAGAACCAACCTTATACCAACTGAACCAACCTTATCACTACCGAATATATAAAGAACCAACCTTATCACAACTAATCAATATATAGAGAACCAACCTTATACCAACTGAACCAACCTTATCACTACCGAAGATATAAAGAATCAACCTTATCACAACCGACGAATGCACAGATAATTGAGCCAACCTTATTACAACTGAAGACATATAAATAACCCACCGAACACATCCAACCGAACACCAATTATAAAGTTCGTTCTGAGGAACTAAACGTATTCGTTCTGAAGAACTGTATAAATGTTTATTTTGACCGTTCGGGAGGACGTTGGTCCATCCCGAAGGATATTGTCTGATCGAGAAGATAATGGTCTGTCCCAAAGGAAGTTGTCCGTTCGAGAGGACGTCGGTCTGTCCCGAAGGAAGTAATTCGTTCGGGAAGACGATGATCCATCCCAATGGATGTTTGACCGTTCGGGAAGACATTGGTCTGTCCCGAAGGATATTATCCGATCGAGAGGAAGATGGTCCATCCCGAAGGAAGTTGTCCGTTCGAGAGGACGTCGGTCCGTCCCGAAGGAAGTAATCCTTTCGGGTGGACGATGATCTGTCCTAAAGGATGTGATCTGTTCGGGAGGACGATGGTCCATCCCAGAGGAAGTTATCCGTTTGGGAGGACGTTGATCCATCCTGAAGGAAGTAATCCTTTTGAATGGATGATGGTCCGTCCCAAAAGATGTTATCAGTTCGGGAGGACGTTGATCCGTCCCGAAGGAAGTTATCCGTTCGGAGAGGATGTTGATCCGTTTCGAAGGAAGTTTACCCGACCTTATACCGCCATCTGACCTTTTATCCTCAAATGTAGACAATCAAAGATATGATGAAGCCGATGTGATATAGTCCGAGGCAAACTACAATTATTCGAAGAGGATTGTTGTTGCCCGAAGTGGGTTGTTGCCCAAATGTCACGGGAGAGCCGCCAAAAGTCCAACAAAGTACGAACTTTAATTGCTCCCAGTCTCTTATTTATAAGGAACTAATAAATAAGAGAGTATTCAATAAGTCTCCTCAGGATTTTTATATTTGGGATTTGTATCCTCGGGATTTTTACCCTCGCAGAGGAGAACGTTGGCACATGTAACTAGTCTAAGGCTTCTTCCTTTCCTCCCCAACCTTAACATGTTTTTACTGTCGTTGTTGTGGGAAATATAAGTTTAGCCAATTTTTGTAACGGGTTTGCTCAAGGACCACTAAATGAGCTGATTCTGACAGAGCCGAGACACCAAAAGGGTCAATCGAAGTGGGTTTAGTCTGAGATTGTAATTGTTGGTGTTAATCATCAGGTATCTAGAAAAATCCTCTATAGTTTTGATTAATGGATCTATAAACTAGATAGGACCCACAATTAGCGACATGTGTAAATAACTTACTATCAAATAGAGCCTAGTTTAGCAAAATGGCTGGCAACCACGAGCAATTAAAGCATTTATATTGTAGCACATAATGTAATCATATAGAGATTAGGCCTACCAAGTATTCTACATATTAATGTATATTATTATAATATTCATTTGAAAAATAGACAAATATGGAGACTTAGCTTTCAGACGTATGTCTGCCAAAAATAAATCTGCAAAAAATTGGAAGCATCCTCCTCTAATCGCTACCTCTCATAATTATATAATCAATGATGGGTGATTTTGATTTAACACTAAAATATGTTTTCCCACATACGGCGCCAATGTTAACGCCTCATTTTGTACGCCTGACGAAATCACCCAAAAGGCCAGGTTAAAATAGCGCCAATGGTTGATGGAGTAATTGTGAAATCAAACTCATGAAATACACTCACATAAATATAAACAAAGAGATATAAAATATGAACACAAGAATTTACGTGAAAACCCAATTGGGGAAAAACCACGGAGAGAGAGAGAAATCCACTATAATAATATTGGGAGTATAAGTTGTGTATTTGTGTTGTATCTCTTGTGCCCTATCATATTGTGTTCTTCTATTCTCCAAACCCTAGCTTGTAGCCGTATATATAGAAGTAACCTCCATCGGCACCCAACTAGGAGAAGAATTCTTTGTCCCTCCAAATAAGAAAAATACAATCCTATCCTAATAAGGACTCTCTTCTTGTCAAAATAAATATATTATGGGTCAACACCAAATTTAACCCATTAAATAAATTGGGCTACACCTTGGCTAAACACAAATAATCGCACTCCAACAATCATGTTCGTGAACATCTAAACATTCATGAACACAAACTCGTTCACGAATAACTAAAATTTAGATAAACACACTTAGAAGGGGGTTGAATACGTGTGGGAACAAACTATAATCAATTTTTATTTTGTGTTAAACTTTTTCTTTATACTGAATTCAGCTTACTAAATTAACAAAATCAGGATGTTGAATAAACACTACCGTTTGTTATTTTACGAATACAGTTTGCTGAATTGACAATCTTAAATTAGTATATTACTAAGTGTTGATAAATTTTCTTAAAATAATTTATAATGTCAATTTAAAGTTTCTTGTTAGCAAAGAAAATAAACACAAGCAATCCAAAGAACACCAAGAAATTTTTACGTGGTTCAACTATTACCCTCTATAATAATATTTACTAGTATTGGAGAATCACTTTATTTATTTCTTTGAATTACAAATTTACTCTTTTACAAAACATATTCTTCCAAGACTTGAATACTTTAAATTCTCTTGAGCATTTTTGCTCTTTGTGCACCTCTGCACTCTTAAGCACATACGCTTCCTTGAACCTGTTTGTAAAAGTTTCCTAATCCAAACGGATCAGATACCTTTTGTAAGACCCCAACTTTTATGAATAAAGATTAATTTTTCTCTAAATATTATTTTTGAATATTATGGTGTTGATTTGATATAATGTTATAGTTGTGAGTAATATTTACAAATTTTGAAAAGTAAGCAAGTTGTCATAAAATATTCGATTGGTCGGGGAATATTCATTTTATCAGGGAATATTCGTACGACGGCACAATTATTGGTGGTTCCCACAACAGAATTATTGTCGGAGTTAGAAAACGACAGAAATATCTTTTTATAAAAATAACGGCGAAAGTTTTACCGTTAATTGTTGAATTACCCGTTGATAAAAGTACAGTAATACGCGTGGTTGCATAGTAGCACACAGTATTGTAAAGAATCTTTGATTATTGATTCTTACATAAAAAGACACTACTCAATAATTGTTACAGTAATTACTGTTCAATATTTTATTTTATTGATTCAATAATTGATGAGTTGATATTTTATATTATTGTTGTTTCAATAATTGTCACTGCACAGTATTTTTCATTATCAGATCAATAATTCATATTATTTGAATAATATTATTAGATAACATTATTGGCAATGTCTAAGAAAGTTCTGTCTAGGAAAGGGGTTTGATCACCTAATTGTGCGCTAGTAAGGAGAAGTCCTTATTGGAAAGCCCCCTCTTTCCTAGGAACGACCTGGTTGTTATAATTGTGATTCTATAATATTTTTTGTGAATAATTAATTATTGATTTATATGATAAGAAAATATTTATTTTATATGGATATAAATGAAGGATTTTAGCATGAAATATTTGTTGAAAGCTCAGCATATTTTTCTACGAAATCAAAATTATCTTCTTCGATAAAATATTCATTTAAATATATTATTATAGTATTTTATAATTGTTTAAATAATAATATTATAATATATATATATATATATATATATGTGATAAAAAGGGATGTATTTGTGAATGTTTTGTATTCTTTGTTGGTGGCTTGAATGATTTAATGTCAGCAAAGTGGCATGATGTTTTCCATGTGGACCCTCACCTATAAGGAAGAAATGAGTGGTTAGGCAAATTGTTTGGTTATAAATGTTGCCTGCAAATCCTTGGTTTTCAAAGGGTGGCCCCCACCCATATGGAAAATGTGATGAGTTAGGCAAAAGTAGGCAACGTACTTTGTTTTTTTTTTCCTTCCTCCGTTGCTATAATTAGAAGGGCAACCCTCCATCCTAAATCGCACTAAAAAAATCTCAAGCATTTTTACTATAGTATTGTGAGTATTTCTTTTGAGTATAAGAATACTTTGAGCTTAATTTTCTGCAAGATTTTCCCAGAATAATATCCGATATTTCAGTCAAATCCAGTTTCTACTTAAGTAAATGATATTATTTTATTTCAATACTCGTAAGAAATATTATTTTCTTTCATACTCCATAGTATGGAAGAGATATTATTTCATTTCATATTTCTAAACTTAAACTTACTATGGTAAGTATTGATTCTATAATTCCTGAAATTAGTAGAATATCCCTGATATTTGCGCTTCATCTAGTATCTTTTCATAAAAATATTATTCTGAGTATTCTTGATAAGTTTTAACCTTTTCATGCCAGAGTTATATTCACTCGGGTACTATTCACCTGGGGTACTATTCATGACAAAAATTGATTTTTTTCGGTCAAAATCATTTTTGATACAATATTATTCTTGAATTTTACTCTACAAAGCAGGATCATGTTGACAATTTGGACATTTTTGAATTCTAGATAAATTAAATTATAAATCTTTAGAATTTATACTTTGCTTGCATTTAATTGAATTCTTATATTATTGTTATCATCTTCATGTTTATATTGTAATGAAAGTCATCTTTGGCCCGTAGTGCATAGATGGACTGTTGATTGGTATGATTATGACCAGGGATCGATCGGTATAATCATGACCCGTAATGTTACAAATGATGTGGTAAAAGTCCTCATTGACTCGTAGTGCATTGATGGACAGTTGTTGGCACGATCATGACCATAATAACGAATATCTTTGGTGTGACGACCCCAAAATAGGTATACATCACCCATCTTGAGTCGCCAAATACATAGTACAAAATTTAAATACAATTTAATAATACAATTGTTGTGTAAAATATGAAAAAACATAAACTGAGAGTTTTAATACGAATATTGTCTTCTAGACAGTATTCAACTCAAATGGAGTCCTCAATACATTTATTATCACACTATTTCATAGAATAGTGAGGACTACTAATGCTATCATATGGACCGTCACTCCGTTCTCCGACTAGTCCCAGCTACGTTCTCATTTCCTGAAGAGAACAATGAAAGAAAGGGTGAGCTCAATAGCCCAGTAAGAAATATTATGACTAAGATAATGCAGAATAATTTATCGTTAGCCTTCAACAGTGTTAAACTGATAAAATATAACAAACATCAAGTTTAACTGCAGTGGAACAAGAAATCCATTAGAAGAGTCAAGTAGAATAAAATCTACTATCTTCTATGATTTAAAAGGTTTTTCATTACTTTTATCACTGAGACTCAGCTTAACAAATAAACCACATCATCCCTGCACTACGGCCAATGATATTTATTAGTATCACGACCAGAAATTATCCAGGCACTACGAGCCAAGGATATTCGTGTATTCATCAATGGTCATGATCATGCCAACAACTGTCCATCAATGAACTACGGCCAATGAGGACTTTTACCACATCATTTGTAACATTACGGTCATGATTATATCGAATAATCCCTGGTCATAATCATACCAAGTCCATCTATGCACTACAGGCCACATATGACTTTCAATATATTATAAACACGAGGATGATGACAATGATATAAGAATTTAATAAAACAAGTTCAATGATAAATTTTTAAATATTTATAATTTAATTTATCCAGAAATCAATAACGTCCAAATTGTCAACATGATATTGTTTTGTGGAGTAAAATTCAAGAATGTTCAGAAGAATATTTCAATGAAAAGATATTGGATGAAGCGCAAATATCCAGAATATTCTACTAATTTTATGGAGTATAGAAGCCAAAACTTTAACTAACTGAGTATAATAGAATATATGAAACTGTAAATGGATTTTTGCTCGCCATTCGGTAATCCACGTAGACAGATCATTTCCATAATTTAATAAGGATTGAATACAAAGGATCATTCACCATGCATGCGGTAATCCACATAGACATGTTATTCCAACAGAATAATAAAGAATGGAATAACAGAAGAATTCACTATACATGCGATAGACCGCACATACATGTTATTCCAACAGAATAATAAAGAATGGAATAACAAAAGAATTCACCAGGCATGCGATAGACTGCACAGACATGTTATTCCAACAGAATAATATAGAATGGAATAACAAAAGAATTCACCAGGCATGCGATAGACCGCACAGACAAGTTATTCCAATAGAATAATAAATAATGGAATAACAACCCTTACGAATATTAAAAGAAAATAACTCTCTTCATGAATACGAAAGAAATAATACCCCTTACCTTAGAAGAAACTGGATACTTGAATAGTGAGGTAACAGTCTTCTCTTCTTCTTTTTTTCTATAATTTCTCTCTATAATAATTGCTCTTGTGAGACTTAGTGAATTGGTGAGAATGAAAGAAGAATGAGCTTCTATTTATAGAAAAATATAGTTTTGATAATTGCACATTTTGGGGCTCGAAATATTACAGTATAATACCTTCCTCTTTTTCTTCATTTTTAATTTAGTCCTGCAAGTATTATCAAACTTGCACCACCTCCCCTAATAGTAAATAATGTGAATTAATAGTTCATTCATGTGACTTAATAGTTATAAGCATGTGAAATAATAACAAACAATTGCTCATTTATCCGATTAATTACCCGATTGGTCAATATAACCTCCAGACATCAATTATTATCGAAATAAATGTTGATTTCCACTAACACTAATAATCCCAACACAATGGAACTATCAATTTCATCTTTAATCAACACGAACTTATTCATCGTTAATATTGTAACTCACAATATTTAACAACCATGTCGTTTCCAGGAAAGAGGGGGCTTTCCGATAAGGATTTCTCCTTATTGGCGTGCAATTAGGTGACCAAACCTCTCCTTGACAAAACTTCTAGACATTGTCAATATTTCAAATAATAATATGAATAACTTTGTCGTCTCAATTATTGATTTAATAAATAATAAATATTATGCAGATAATACTATGACAATAATTGAATCAATAATATGAGAGATATGATGCAGCAATTACTGTAACAATAATTCATTATAACTGAGTGACTTCTCACGTAAGCATCAATAATCAATACCGTGTGCTACTATGCAACCACGCGTATTATTGTTGTAAGACCCCAACTTTTATGAATAAAGATGAATTTTCTATAAATATCATTTTTAAATATTATGGAATGAATTTGATATAATGTTATAGTTGTGGGTAATATTTATAAATTTTGCAAAGTACGCAAATTGTTATATAATATTCGATTGGTCGGGGAATATTCATTTTAACAGGAAATATTCGTACAACGGCACAATCATTGGTGGACCCTACAATGGAATTATTGTCGGATTGAGAAAACGACAAAAATACTTTATGAAAATAATGGCGGAAGTTTTACCGTTAACTGTTGAAACACCTGGTGTTAAAAGTACAGTAATACACGTAGTTGCACAGTAGCACACGATATTAATTATTGATGCTTACGTGAGAAGTCACTCAGTTTTGTTCAATTATTGTTACAGTAATTGCTGCATAGTATCTCACGTTATTTGATTCAATTATTGTCAATATTTTATAATCAATAATTGAGATGACAAAGTTATTAATATTATTATTTGCAATATTAGATATGTCTAGAAGTTCTATCAAGGAGAGGTTTGGTCACCTAATTGCGCGCCAATGGGAAGAAATCCTTATTGGAAAGCCCCCTCTTTCCTGGGAACGACCTGGTCGATTAATATTGTGAATTATAATAATGATAATGAATTTTGTTTTATTAGTATTATTAATGTAATAAAAAAGAAAAGCTTTTTATATAAAACAAAATACTTTTATAAAGTTATTCGTTTTATTAGACTAATAGTAAAATCTTTTATATAAAACAAAATACTTTTATAAAGTTATCTGTTTTATTAGACAATAATTAGAATATATTATATTTTATTATGCATAGTATTTGCATAGTGTCTGCATAGTAAAATAATACTTTTATAAAGTTATTCGTTTTATTAGATTATAAATAGAATATATTATATTTTATTGTAAACCAATCTAGACCGTCCGTTTAAAGTAAATCAATCTGGACCGTTCATGAATTAGTTACTATGCAGTCCATTCTTCTATAAATAGAAGCTCATTCCTTCATTATTTCTTAAGAATTCACTAAAACTCTAGAGAGAGAAACTATAGAGAGAGTTCTTCTTCTATAATCTTGAGCGTATTTCTTTAGAGTTTAAGAAAGCTTTGAGCGTAGTGCAAGTTTTCTTTGAGTATATCCTCCCCCTACCAGTCAAAATACTCTTCTTTTACGGTAAGAGATATTATTTGTTGTATTCGTTAAGGGTATTCCTTCTTTCTTATTGATGAAATTCTTTTGTTATTTCATTCTTTATTATTCTGTTGGAATAACCTGTATACGAGGGATATCCTATACTTGGTAAAATTCTTCTATTATTCCGTTGTTTATTATTATGTTGGAACATCCTGTCTGTGCGTTTACGCATGACCTGGTTCCATTATTTATTATTCTGTTGGAATATCCTGTCGGTGCATTTACGCATGACCTGGTTCCATTATTTATTATTCTATTGGAATATCCTGTCGGTGCGTTTACGCATGACCTGGTTCTATTATTTATTATTCTGTTGGAATAACCTGCTTGTGTGGTCTATCGCATGCCTAGTGATTTCTTTTGTTATTCTATTCTTTATTATACCCAGTTGGTTAAATTTTTGACTTCTATACTCTATGAAATTAGTGGAATATCTTTGATATTTGCGCTTCATCCAGTATATTTTCATGGAAATATTCTTCTGAGCATTCTTGAGTGTTGCTCTACAAAGAAGTATCATGTTGACAATTTGGACATTATTAGTTCATGGATAAATTAATTCTTGAATTTGTTTTTATTGAATTCTTATATCATTGTCATCATCCTCATGTTTATATTATGTTTAAAGTCATCTGTGGCCTGTAGTGCATAGATGGACTTGGTATGATTATGAACAGGGATTATTCGGTGTAATCATGACCTTAATGTTACAAATGATGTGGAAAAAAGTCCTCATTGACCTGTAGTGCATTGATGTACAGTTGTTGGCATGATCATGACCATTGATGAATACACAAATATCCTTGGCTGTGGTGCATGGATAATTTGTGGTTGTGATACTAATGAATATCCTTGGCCGTAGTGCATGGATGATGTGGATTATTTATTAAGTTGAGTCTTAGCGATAAAAGTCATGAAAAACCTTTTAAATCATGGAAAATAATAGATTTTATTCTCTACTTGACTCTTCTAATGGATTGCTTGTTCCGCTGCAGTTAAACTTGATGTTTGTTATATTTTATCAGTTTAACACTGTTGAAGGCTATTGATAATTTATTCTGCATTATCTTAGTCATAATATTTCTTATTGGGCTAGTTGAGTTCACCCTTTTGCTTTCATTGTTCTCTTCAGGAAATGAGAACATAGCAGGGACTAGTCGGGGAACAGAGTGATGGTCCAGATAATAACATTAGTAGTCCTCACTATTCTATGAAATAGTGTGATAATAAATGTAATGAGGACCCCATTGAGTTTGTATATTGTTTAGATGACAATATTTGTATTAAAACTCCTAACATATGTTTAGTCGTATTGTACATGACGGTTGTATAATTAAGTTGTATTTGAATTTTGTACCATGTATTTGGCGACTCAGAATAAGTGATGTATACCGATTTTAGGGGCGTCACAGTTGATATCAAAGCTTAGGGATATGATCCCTGGCTAAGATGTGAGAATAGAACTAGGAGGGGAGAGACGGGGAATTCCTTCGCTTGTATGACCTACCTAAGTTTATTTGGTATTTAATTGGTCAGTCAGAATATAGGGATACTATGTTACATGTCAATTAACCTTTGTTTTGTGGTAGTATCTGAAAATGATATCGGAGAATGTTGAGAATAGCAATGGAGCACAGGCGACCGTTGATTCACCACATATCAATAATAAGGATAATGTGCATCAGGAAGGCGACAATCCTCATGCAAACAACAACACTGACCAAATGATGAATGATGGAATTTTCAGAGGCTTTATACAATTCATGCAACAACAGGCGAGAACGGCTCCTGTCCAAAATGTAGGTGGAAACACTGGAAACTCTCGGACGGTCACCGCTAAACAGTTCAAGGAGCTGGGACCACCGGAGTTTATTGGAGAGCCAAAACCACTTAAGGCGGAAGCATGGATAAAGCAGATCACCAAGATATTTGATGTCTTGGGATGCTCCGAGGAGCAAAAGGTTCCCTTTGCCGCCTTTATGTTGCAAGGAGAGGCAGATTACTGGTAGGAATCGATAAAGCGTACTCAACCTGCCGCACTGAAGATGTCTTGGGAGAAGTTCTAAGAACTATTCAATGACAAGTACTTTCCCGAAAGTATTCGTCACATAAAAGAGATAGAGTTCATCATGTTGGAGCAGAATAATATGACCGTGTCGCAATACGAAGCTAAGTTTGCCGAGTTATCTCGGTTTGCATCCCACTTGGTGGATAATGAAGAGAGAATGACATAAATGTTTTTAAGAGGTTTAAAGGCGGAGATACGTCAACATCTTATTTCTCATAAACTGTGTTTGTATTCAGATGTTGTAAATAGGGCTCAGTTTGTAGAGCGCGATAACGAGTTAACACAACCAAAAGAGAGCAGCCGAAAAAATGATAATACCAATGAGAGTAGTCATCGAAGCGGTGACAACAAGCGTGGAGGGAATTAACAAGCCAGAAGTGGTAACCACTTCGGTGGTAATCAGGGCCAAAACAATAAGAATGGACATTTTAAGAAGAGGAGATTCAACAATGATGGAAAGACGTCAGCACCAGCAGCCGTTGTTAAGGAAGGAGAACAACCACCTATCATATGCTTCAAATACGGAGGGGAGGGACACATCAGTCCAAACTGCGCGATGCCATCCAAAACATATTATAATTGTGGAAGAGAATGTCACTTAGCCAGATTTTATCGTTCACCGAAGATAAGTTCAGCTAGGATGGAGGCACCAAAGGCCGTCCCAGAAAAGTCAAAGCCAGTAGTGCAAGGGAGAGCGTTTGTTGTGACCTCCCAGAAAGTAAGGAACCCGAATGAGGTCATCACGTGTAAGCTTATCATAAACTCTAGCGAAGTCTATACTTTATTTGATACCGGTTCTACCCTTTTTTTATTTCTTCTACTTGCGCTCAACAATTAAATTTGACTCCGGAGAAATTAGACTTTGACTTATCTGTGGAAACTCCATTGGGAGAAACTTTCATTACATCAACTGTTTATAAGTCTTGTTTGGTTCAAATCGGTACCCTCACATTACCTGTCGATCTTATTTCATTGAAAATACTTGCATTTGATGTGATTCTAGGGATTGATTGGTTAACTACACATCATGCTAAAATTGATTATTTTCGTAAGGTTGTTAGCTTTCATATTCCTAATCAACCTATTATGCGAATTCATGCGACCAAACCATTAACATCAATCACGGTCATCTCAAGCCATAAAGCTATTCGTTTATTGAAAAATGGATGTCAAGATTTCTTAGCTCATGTCACGGATCTAAACAAAAATACGTCAGTTTTGAATGATATTTCTATTGTTAATAAATTCCCTGAAGAACTTACTGGCCTACCCCCAGAGTGTGAAATTGAATTTTGTATCGACCTTGAACCCGGTACAAAACCCATTTCTAAAGCCCCATATCGAATGGCTCCTATTGAACTTTAGGAGTTAAAGACCCAATTGCAAGAATTGTTAGATATTGGTTTCATTTGTCCTAGTACGTCTCCTTGGGGTGCTCTTGTTCTATTCGTGAAGAAGAAAGATGCGAGTATGCGACTTTGTATTGATTATCGAAAGTTGAATCATGTCACCATCAAAAATAGGTACCCATTACCACGTATTGATGACCTGTTTGAACAGTTGCAAGGAGCCAAATTCTTTTCAAAGATTAATCTTCGTTCCGGATATCACCATTTGAAGATTAGAACCGATGACATTCCCAAGACGACTTTCAAAACTCGGTACGGGCATTATGAATTCCTAGTTATGTCCTTTGGATTGACTAATGCTCCTGCTGCCTTCATGGATATGATGAACCGAGTATTCAAGGAATATTTGGATCACTTTGTGGTCGTCTTTATTGATGACATCCTTATTTATTCTAAAAGTCGTGAAGATCATGAGCAACACTTGAGGCTGACACTCCAAAAGCTTCGCGAATATAAGCTTTATGCCAAGTTGAAGAAATGTGAGTTCTGTCTTAAGGACGTAGCATTCCTTGGGCACGTAGTATCAAGTCATGGAATATTTGTTGACCCGGCATAGATTGAAGTAATTCAAAGCTGGGAGCAACCTAAATCAGTGACCGAAGTACGTAGCTTTCTCGGCTTAGTTGGTTATTATCGGAGATTCGTGGAAGGATTTTCTTGAATAGCTACTCCATTAACTCAGCTGACTTGGAAAGATAAAAAGTTCGGTTGGAGCGAAGAATGTGAGAAGAGTTTTTAAGAACTCAAGAGGAGACTAATTTTAGCACCTGTTCTGACAATACCATCTGGCTCGGAGGGATTTGTCATCTACAGTGATGCTTCGGGCAAAGGGTTGGGATGTGTTCTCATGCAACATGGGAAAGTCATAGCCTATGCCTCAAGACAACTCAAAGAATATGAGAGGAATTATCCTACTCATGACCTAGAGTTAGCAGCTGTTGTCTTCGCACTTAAAATTTGGAGGCATTACTTGTATAGGGAGAAGGTGGAGATCTTGAAGGATCATAAAAGCCTCAAATATTTCTTCACTCAAAAGGAACTCAACATACGACAACGACGTTGGCTTGAACTGTTGAAAGATTATGATCATAACATCCAATACAATCCTGTAAAAGCGAACGTGGTAGCTGACGCATTGAGTAGAAGATCATAGCAAGTACGAGTGCGATATTATCAACACAAAGGCCCATTTTGTGTGACTTGCAAATGATGGAGATAGAGTAAAAGACTCCAGGGACCCATGTGATGATGGCAAATATACGAGTAAAACCAACTTTAATTGATAAAGTTAAAGCTGCTCAAGCTACAGACCTGGAGCTGATGCGTATGAGGAAGAAAGTGCAAGAAGGTACTCTTCTAGAAGTAAGAATCGATGAAGAAGGAATACTTCGAGTCAACTCCAGAATTTGTGTTCCTAACGACCCTGATTTAAAGTATAAAATCATGATGGAGGCATACAACACACCGTTTACAATCCATCCCAGGAGTACCAAAATGTATCATGATATTCGTCATACATTTGGTGGAGCATTATGAAGAGAGAGATATCACTGTTTATTTCAAGGTATCTAACTTATCAACAAATTAAAGCGGAACATCAAGTACTAAAAGGTCCATTACAACCACTTGAAATTCCAGAATGGAAATGGGAGCACATTACCATGGATTTCGTTACCGGTCTTCCTAAGGTTTCTCAAGGTATAAATGCGATTTGGGTCATTGTTGATAGATTGACCAAGTCTGCTCATTTCTTACCGATACGAGAAACTTATACACTTCAACGTCTTGCTCGTATGTACATAAACGAGATTGTAAGACTTCATGGTATGCTAGTATCCATAGTTTCTGATCAAGACCCAAGATTCACTTCACGATTTTGGGTTAGTTTGCAGAAAGCTATGGGCACATATTTACGATTTATCTCGGCATATCATCCTCAGACGGACGGGTAGTCGGAGAGGACTATTCAAACTCTTAAAGATTTATTAAGACTCTGTGTCCTTGACTTCAAGGGAAGTTGGGATAAGTTCTTACCATTGGTGGAGTTTTCCTACAACAACAGTTATCAAACAAGTATTGACATGGCTCCATTTGAGGCGTTGTATGGAAGAAAGTGTCGTTCTCCAGTATGCTGGGATGAGGTGGATGAAATAACATTGTTGGGACCAAAGTTGGTATGTATGACTACGAAAAAGATTCAAACGATCCGAAAACGTATAAAAACCTCACAAGATCGACAAAAGAGTTGTGCTGATCTTCATCGAAAAGACGTGGAATTCGATATAGGAGATCATGTGTTGTTACGTGTTGCTCCATGGAAATGAGTTACGAGATTTGGAAAGAGAGAAAAGCTCAATCCTCGATTTATCGGCCCATTTTTAATTCTCGATCGAGTAGGAACTGTGGCCTATAGACTCGCTTTACCGCCAAGTATGTCTCGTGTTCATAACGTTTTTTACATTTCCATGTTACGTAAATATGTGGAAGACCCGAACCACATTATTGAGTTAGAACCGGACGAAATAGCTGAAGATTTGACGTATGAAGAGGTTCTTGTTCAAATCTTGGATAAGAAGGAACATATTCTACGCTCCAAGGTTATACCACAAGTCAAAGTTTTATGGAGAAACCACGATGTTAAGGAAATGACTTGGGAGTTAGAATCTGAAATGAAATCAAGTTATCCTTACCTCTTCGACATACCAGGTACGTACCCTAATTTCGAGGGTGAAATTTCATAAAAAGGGAAGGTTGTAAGACCCCAACTTTTATGAATAAAGATGAATTTTCTATAAATATCATTTTTGAATATTATGGAATGAATTTGATATATTGTTATAGTTGTGGGTAATATTTATAAATTTTGCAAAGTACGCAAGTTGTTATATAATATTCGATTGGTCGGAGAATATTCGTACAACGGCACAATTATTGGTGTACCCCACAACGGAATTATTGTCGGATTGAGAAAACGACAAAAATACTTTATGAAAATAACGACGGAAGTTTTACCGTTAACTGTTGAAACACCCGGTGTTAAAAGTACAGTAATACACGTAGTTGCACAGTAGCACACGGTATTAATTATTGATGCTTACGTGAGAAGTCACTCAGTTTTGTTCAATTATTGTTACAGTAATTGCTATATAGTATCTCAAGTTATTTGATTCAATTATTTTCAATATTTTATAATCAATAATTAAGATGATAAAGTTATTAATATTATTATTTGTAATATTAACGATGTCTAGAAGTTCTGTCAAGGAGAGGTTTGGTCACCTAATTGCGCGCCAATGAGGAGAAATCCTTATTAGAAAGCCCCCTCTTTCCTGGGAACGACCTGGTCGATTAATATTGTGAATTATAATAATGATGATGAGTTTTGTTTTATTAGTATTATTAATGTAATAAAACAGGAAAGCTTTTTTTTGACTGAACAAGTATTATACGTGAACAAACATTTTTGAACCAACTGGTAATGAAGGTGATCAGCCTTTCATATCTGACTTATACATGCAAGATGTACAGAATACAATTTTCATGGCAATCAGCAATGATTAACCATAAGCTTGAAGAAACTACTCTTATTAGAGTTAAGTATAAGAAAACTTGCCTGAACCGTTGATTACCGCAACACAATTTATAACACTTTATCCGAAGACCTAATATTAATAATATAGATCTCCATTATTAGAATAATATCATCACAGTATAATACTGCTATATTTATATCCACAGAATAACCTATCAGTCTATACAGCACATAAGACATAACATCAAGTCAAACTATTCCAGTCTGACTTGAAACCGACACAATTCTATCATCTCGACGGTCTAGTCGGACAAAAATCGAGTTTAAGTTCAATTAAACTCTGACTTAATACTTAAAAATATCACAGATAACTTTCTTATCAGTCAAAACATTTTTCCTAGGCTCGTAATAATTTTCGGATAATTATTACCATTTATCAACATTTTTTAATCATTAAAATCGTATTTAAATAAATTAAATACCACTTAATACCTTAATCATTAATATTTATTTAATATAAAATATTAATGAAAATTATTACATAATATTATAATATAATTATACTTTATCGAAGTATCATAATTATATGATTTTCCAACACTTTAATCCATTATCCGATAATTGCTATTAATATTAAAATATTAACATTTTCATGCCAAAATATCAAAAGTTATATTTTATAATTTAAAATATTTTTATAACACTTAAATCATTTTTATATGATTTATAAAGCATTAATTCCATTTTTCCTTAATTTATTTAATATAGTTATTAAATAAACTAATTATCATTAATATTGATTAATTAATGAAATTCAACACAAAATATTAAAAGTCATCAAAAATAACTTAAAATATTTTCTTATATCATAATATTACTTTTCATGATTTTTCATGAATTAAAACTATTTTTAAATAATTTATTTAATATTGTAATTAAATAAATAAATACCATTTATATTCCAAAAATACTAAATATTTCTGAAATATACTCAAAATAGTTAAAAACTAATTTTCAGACTTTAAAATAAATTTTCATAATTTATTTTGTATTTTTAATAATTAAAAACCATTTTTTTCTATTTATTAATCATTTTCTGGAAACTAATAAATAAACTGTCGCTAAAGACCTTTAGCGACACTTGTCTGTCGCCTTAGGTGTTCTTGGGCCAAACCCAGATTTTTCCGGCAGTTGCGAGGGACTAGGTTTGACCGGATTTAATTCATTGTTCCTTACGTTTTCTGGGCTTGTAAAAACTTTGATGTTATAGTACGCATGTAGTACTACAATTATATACCAATTCCATAACCAAAACAACAACATAACAACGAGATCTAAGCTTCCAAACATTCTGACAAACATGTTCTTCATTTTTTTTGGGTTTACCAGAATCCAAGGTACCTACTTTGGGTCCTTATAACTTTCATTCTAAGTCCGATTTATGTGATCTATCAACTTCAGTTTGTAGACAACATGTAGTACTACAACTATCAAGAATAATAACACAAAAACATCACAGCATGAACAAGATATGGCCGGTCAAAGTAGGACACAGACACTGTTCTTAAAGTTTTCTGGGTTCGCGATTTAGGCAGATCGGTCAATGGGTTTTGACCGTTTATATCTTACGATCAATCGACACCCTATTACACATCTTTGCACAATCAATTGCAACATTTAACAAAGAATCATGAGATTTCTAAAATTTAGGGATTTATACCTTTATGCTTTGAATTTTCAATTCTAACTTTTGATTCTGATTTTGGTTTGCTGATTCTTGATCATGGATCATCTTTTCACTCTCCCTCACTCCAATTTTCGGATTTGAAGAGGGAGAAAAAGTTGTGGGAGAGCAAAATAGCAAATGAGTAACTTTTTATTACTTTTCTTTCTTTTAATCTCTTATATCTACCAATTCAATGCATGTGGTTGAGTTTTCTAGCTAGGTAGACTGATTTGCTGGATTTGTAGGTTGCACAAAGTCAATCTAGTAGCTTACCAACTAAAGTTCTTGGACAAATTGCAAGCTACCTAAAATAATGCACAAAAGGGCATTTCGGTCATTTCCTTTAATTTCTAGATTTTCCATTTCATGAAACCCGTAGGGTTTAGGGTTTAGCATACTAAGATTTAGAGTTTGGACAAATTTAGGGTTTAGGTTTTAACCCTTAACTTTGCAAATTAAATTTCTACAAATTCAAATTTCGGTTTTCAAATAAGAAAATAATTAATTAACATTTCAAAATTATAATTAGGATTTATTAATTATATTAAAATTCCTTAATCATACATTCATTCTTGCTAATTAGGATTAGCATTCCCTAATTACAATTGCTTATAAAGCAATTAGGGTCAAAATGGTCATTAGGGTTTATAACCCAATAATTAGGGTTTCTAATAGAAAATTTAATTTTCTAATTTAGAAATTAAATATCTTAATTAGATTAGAGTTTCTAATTACTCATAAATTGAAATAATTAGGATTAGGGTTTCCTAATTAACATTGCTACTTTTAGCAATTAAATCCACCACTGAACAATTAGGGTTTCTGACGGAACAATTAGGGTTCCAAAAATTAGAAATTAGGGTTTGCTAATTAATTAACCTTTACCCTAATTAATACATAATTAATAGCACTAAAGCAATAAAATTCTCCGTTATATACCCAGATTAGGGTTTCATTTTATAAGAATCTGAAATTAGGGTTTTCAGATCTGGTATTAGGGTTTTCAAATAATCAATTAGAATTTCCAGTAATTCTTTAGGGTTTTCCCTAATTAATTTAATATTAATGACGTTTAACATTGCACATACATTGCATTCCCAATCTAGGATTTTCAATATCCGGATTAGGATTTCGTACACCCGGAACTGAAACTAGGGTTTCCAGAACCGATTTCTAGGGTTTCTTATTAGACGTTAGGGTTTTCTAACCGAACGCTGTCGTTCTTAATTTAAACTTAGGGTTTGTTACAGATATAAATTATCTGATCAACCCATGACCCTTAATCACATTCTGAACACATCATTAACCATAAACACAGAACATATTCACATAAATCCTTAATCCAGAATAATTCACCTATATCCTTCACAAAATTTTGAAACCTTCAAAATTCTTTCCCAATAACATCAAACGCATACACTTATTTTCTGTCTAGGTCTATTATTTGACCTTAAATCCATCATTTAAGATTTTAATAATTTGCCCAAATTCTCGGGTTGTCACATTCACCCCTCCTTATAAGAATTTCGTCCCCGAAATTCACCTTACACCTTACACCGTGCACCTTACACCATTTATACTGAGCAATCACACAAGATCTTGAACTTATTTTCTCGGGTATCTATCAAAGATACTCAAACTTCTCGGGTATCTATCAAAGATACTCAAACTTTTCGGGTATCTATCAAAGATACTCAAACTTTTCGGGTATCTATCAAAGATTTACTTTGATATATACTCAAATTTCTCGGGTGTCTATTAAAGACACTCAAAACGCGAGCAAAGATCAAATTCACACTAAGTATTCCTGTATTTACAACTCCATCACATTTTTATCATCTCTGCACCAGGTTACATGGTACATGAGTGATAATTAAAAACAAATTTTGATATTTCAAATCATTTGATTAAACATTCTATCTGTTCCTATTATCCTCAATACTCCATTCACACATAACTATACCCAGTTCATAAAACCACACTTATGAGTTCATAACCTAACCACAATTATATGAGTTTAAGAACTTACCCTAGTATGACCTTTGGCGTCCGTTCGCTGAGGGGTCCCTAAACATTTCATATAACTATAAGTCAAGAATGTCACATAAGTATGAGTTCTAAGAACTCGTACTTAATCCTATATTCTCTACCTATGACCTATTTATCTATATATAATAACTAGCGTGATACAACATTTCAATTATTACCAATGCCACCAACTGAGTAGTTTTTACACCAAGTACAATTCCCCGCCCATACAAGAAATCATACAACTCAGTTGCTAACACGAGTCCTCATTGAAATCCCCACCTAATCTTAACCCCCTTTTTCAATACGAATTTCATTTAATCCATATTCATAATCCATAACTCTTTCATGAGTTTTCATAGTACAATTTCATAGTACAACTTACACACAGCATCTTGCTGTAAACTTTTCAATCAGTAGATTAATTCATTTCCCATATCATAACCTTTATCAGATCACGGGGTGATCTTATCGTATATATTACGATTCAATTCCATACACTATGATCGTTTTGTTTTACGATCTCTTATCCCTGCACTTTCAGTTTTTAGACTCGATCTATTTACCGTTACTGTTCAACATTATTATCAGAGTTAGGGAACTCTGTGTCTTTACACTCGCCGAGATTCATCTTTGAATCTTACAAACCAACTAACTCTATGTGAGTTAGATCTTATCCTAATCACTGCAGTTATTGGTCTCAGGTATTCCTACCTAAGCTTCATAACCAACAGCTCTGATACCAACTGTAGCATCCCCGAATCCGGGCCCCAAATCACCTCGGATCCGGTACACTAATTCTTTCACTAATTGCGGAAGATATAAACATAAATTGTTTATACAATACATTACACACTATTTTACCAAAGTCGAGTAACCTTAACTTAAACACCATTCATATAATATCTATTATACAACAATATTTATCACAATATATTATTACAAACAAGCCGCACTTTGTATCCCAAGCTGAACTTGGCCTTAACCTTTTTTCTGTATCCGAAAACGTTCGCCTTATCTGCAATGTTTTATCATGATATAGCAAGGGTGAGCATAAAAGTTGCCCAGCAAGTTTATATACAATAATATAACGATATATCATGATTGAAGAGTATGAATAATGAGCTTGCTATAATTCATCAATATAATTGAGAACTAGAACGAACAAATTTTTTTTGACTGAACAAGTATTATACGTGAACAAACATTTCTGAACCAACTGGTAATGAAGGTGATCAGCCTTTCATACCTGACTTATACATGCAAGATGTACAGAATACAATTTTTGTGGCAATCAGCAATGATTAACCATATGCTTGAAGAAACTACTCTTATTAGAGTTAAGTATAAGAAAACTTTCCTGAACCGTTGATTACCGCAACACAATTTATAACACTTTATCCGAAGACCTAATATTAATAATATAGATCTCCAATATTAGAATAATATCATCACAGTATAATACTGCTATATTTATATCCACATAATAACCTATCAGTCTATACAGCACATAAGACATAGCATCAAGTCAAACTATTTCAGTCTGACTTGAAACCGACACAATTCTATCATCCCGACGGTCTAGTCGGACAAAAATCGAGTTTAAGTTCAATTAAACTCTGACTTAATACTTAACAATATCACAGATAACTTTCTTATCAGTCAAAACATTTTTCCTAGGCTCGTAATAATTTTCGGATAATTATTACCATTTATCAACATTTTTCAATCATTAAAACCGTATTTAAATAAATTAAATACCACTTAATACCTTATTCATTAATATTTATTTAATATAAAATATTAATAAAAATCATTACATAATATTATAATATAATTATAATATATCGAAATATCATAATTATATGATTTTCCAACACTTTAATCCATTATCCGATAATTGCTATTAATATTAAATTATTAACATTTTCATGCCAAAATATCAAAAGTTAAATTTTATAACTTAAAATATTTTTATAACACTTAAATCATTTTTATATGATTTATAAAGTATTAATTCCATTTTTTCTTAATTTATTTAATATAGTTATTAAATAAACTAATTATCATTAATATTGATTAATTAATGAAATTCAACTCAAAATATTAAAAGTCATCAAAAATAACTTAAAATATTTTCTTATATCATAATATTACTTTTCATGATTTTTCATGAATTAAAACTATTTTTAAATAATTTATTTAATATTATAATTAAATAAATAAATACCATTTATATTCCAAAAAAACTAAATATTTCTGAAATATACTCAAAATAGTTAAAAACTATTTTTCAGACTTTAAAATAATTTTTCATAATTTATTTTGTATTTTTAATAATTAAAAACCAATTTTTTCTATTTATTAATCATTTTTCGGAAAATAATAAATAAATTGTCGCTAAAGACCTTTAGCGACACTTGTCTGTCGCCTTAGGTGTTCTTGGGCCAAACCCAGATTTTTCCGGCAGTTGCAAGGGACTAGGTTTGACCGGATTTAATTCATTGTTCCTTACGTTTTCTGGGCTTGTAAAAACTTTGATGTTGTAGTACGCATGTAGTACTACAATTATATACCAATTCCATAACCAAAACAACAACATAACAACGAGATCTAAGCTTCCAAACATTCTGACAAACATGTTCTTCATTTTTCCGGGTTTACCAGAATCCAAGGTACCTACTTTGGGTCCTTATAACTTTCATTCTAAGTCCGATTTATGTGATCTATCAACTTCAGTTTGTAGACAACATGTAGTACTACAACTATCAAGAATAATAACACAAAAACATCACAGCATGAACAAGATATGGCCGGTCAAAGTAGGACACAGACACTGTTCTTAAAGTTTTCTGGGTTCGCGATTTAGGCAGATCGGTCAACGGGTTTTGACCGTTTATATCTTACGATCTATAATAGATCTAGGTCTGATTCTTTTTGCACCTTAAATAACACATAGTAAGCTACATGTTACAAGTTTTAAACATCAAAAACACGTAACACACACGGATCTATGGGATCTGACATACGGCTGAAAAACAAAATTTTCTAGATTTCCATATTTTGAAAAATTTTAAATTCGTGCACTTTGATGTTATGGGTCATGGATTTAACAACCCAGAACATCAATTGACACCCTATTACACATCTTTGCACAATCAATTGCAACATTTAACAAAGAATCATGAGATTTCTAAAATTTAGGGATTTATACCTTTATGCTTTGAATTTTCAATTCTGACTTTTGATTCTGATTTTGGTTTGCTGATTCTTGATCATGGATCATCTTTTCACTCTCCCTCACTCCAATTTTCGGATTTGAAGAGGGAGAAAAAGTTGTGGGAGAGCAAAATAGCAAATGAGTAACTTTTTATTACTTTTCTTTCTTTTAATCTCTTATATCTACCAATTCAATGCATGTGGCTGAGTTTTCTAGCTAGGTAGACTAATTTGCTGGATTTGTAGGTTGCACAAAGTCAATCTAGTAGCTTACCAACTAAAGTTCTTGGACAAATTGCAAGCTACCTAAAATAATGCACAAAAGGGCATTTTGGTCATTTCCTTTAATTTCTAGATTTTCCATTTCATGAAACCCTTAGGGTTTAGGGTTTAGCATACTAAGATTTAGAGTTTGGATAAATTTAGGGTTTAGGTTTTAACCCTTAACTTTGCAAATTAAATTTCTACAAATTCAAATTTCGGTTTTCAAATAAGAAAATTAACATTTCAAAATTATAATTAGGATTTACTAATTATATTAAAATTCCTTAATCATACATTCATTCTTGCTAATTAGGATTAACATTCCCTAATTACAATTGCTTATAAAGTAATTAGGGTCAAAATGGTCATTAGGATTTATAACCCAATAATTAGGGTTTCTAAAAGAAAATTTAATTTTGTAATTTAGAAATTAAATATCGTAATTAGATTAGAGTTTCTAATTACTCATAAATTGAAATAATTAGGATTAGGGTTTCCTAATTAACATTGCTACTTTTAGTAATTAAATCCACCACTGAACAATTAGGCTTTCTGACGGAACAATTAGGGTTCCAAAAATTAGAAATTAGGGTTTGTTAATTAATTAACCTTTACCCTAATTAATACATAATTAATAGCACTAAAGCAATAAAATTCTCC
The DNA here is from genome assembly GCA_020205505.1 of Panax japonicus. NCBI lineage: Eukaryota > Viridiplantae > Streptophyta > Magnoliopsida > Apiales > Araliaceae > Panax > Panax japonicus. Next base: position 25,953,316 of record CM035105.1, read on the forward strand.
GTTATATACCCAGATTAGGGTTTCATTTTATCAGAATCTGAAGTTAGGGTTTTCAGATCTGGTATTAGGGTTTTCAAATAATCAATTAAAATTTCTAGTAATTCTTTAAGGTTTTCCCTAATTAATTTAATATTAATGACGTTTAACATTGCACATACATTGCATTCCCAATCTAGGATTTTCAATATCCGAATTAGGATTTCGTACACCTGGAACTGAAACTAGGGTTTCCAGAACCGATTTCTAGGGTTTCTTATTAGACGTTAGGGTTTTCTAACCGAACGCTGTCGTTCTTAATATAAACTTAGGGTTTGTTACAGATATAAATTATCTGATCAACCCATGACCCTTAACCACATTCTGAACACATCATTAACCATAAAAACAGAACATATTCACATAAATCCTTAATCCGAAATAATTCACCTATATCCTTCACAAAATTTTGAAACCTTCAAAATTCCTTCCCAATAACATCAAACGCATACACTTATTTTCTGTCTAGGTCTATTATTTGACCTTAAATCCATCATTTAAGATTTTAATAATTTGCCCAAATTCTCGGGTTGTCACATTCACCCCTCCTTATAAGAATTTCGTCCCCGAAATTCACCTTACACCTTACACCGTGCATCTTACACCATTTATACTGAGCGATCACACAAGATCTTGAACTTATTTTCTCGGGTATCTATCAAAGATACTCAAACTTCTCGGGTATCTATCAAAGATACTCAAACTTCTCGGGTATCTATCAAAGATTTACTTTGATATATACTCAAATTTCTCGGGTATCTATTAAAGACACTCAAAACGCGAGCAAAGATCAAATTCACACTAAGTATTCCTGTATTTACAACTCCATCACATTTTTATCATCTCTGCACCAGGTTACATGGTACATGAGTGATAATTAAAAACAAATTTTGATATTTCAAATCATTTGCTTAAACATTCTATCTGTTCCTATTATCCTCAATACTCCATTCACACATAACTATACCCAGTTCATAAAACCACACTTATGAGTTCATAACCTAACCACAATTATATGAGTTTAAGAACTTACCCTAGTATGACCTTTGGCTTCCGTTCGCTGAGGGGTCCCTAAACATTTCATATAACTATAAGTCAAGAATGTCACATAAGTATGAGTTCTAAGAACTCGTACTTAATCCTATATTCTCTACATATGACCTATTTATCTATATATAATAACTAGCGTGATACAACATTTCAATTATTACCAATGTCACCAACTGAGTAGTTTTTACACCAAGTACAATTCCCCGCCCATACAAGAAATCATACAACTCAGTTGCTAACACGAGTCCTCATTGAAATCCCCACCTAATCTTAACCCCCTTTTTCAATACGAATTTCATTTAATCCGTATTCATAATCCATAACTCTTTCATGAGTTTTAATAGTACAATTTCATAGTACAACTTACACACATCATCTAGCTGTAAACTTTTCAATCAGTAGATTGATTCATTTCCCATATCATAACCTTTATCAGATCACGGGGTGATCTTATCGTATATATTACGATTCAATTCCATACACTATGATCGTTTTGTTTTACGATCTCTTATCCCTGCACTTTCAGTCTTTTAGACTCGACCTATTTACCGTTACTGTTCAACTTTATTATCAGAGTTAGGGAACTCTGTGTCTTTACACTCGCCGAGATTCATCTTTGAATCTTACCGACCAACTAACTCTATGTGAGTTAGATCTTATCCTAATCACTGCAGTTATTGGTCTCAGGTATTCCTACCTAAGCTTCATAACCAACAGCTCTGATACCAACTGTAGCATCCCCGAATCCAGGCCCCAAATCACCTCGGATCCGGTACACTAATTCTTTCACTAATTGCGGAAGATATAAACATAAATTATTTATACAATACATTACACACTATTTTACCCAAGTTGAGTAACATTAACTTAAACACCATTCATATAATATCTATTATACAACAATATTTATCACAATATATTATTACAAACAAGCCGCACTTTATATCCCAAGCTGAACTTGGCCTTAACCTTTTTCCTGTATCCGAACACGTTCGCCTTATCTGCAATGTTTTATCATGATATAGCAAGGGTGAGCATAAAAGTTGCCCAACAAGTTTATATACAATAATATAACGATATATCATGATTGAAGAGTATGAATAATGAGCTTGCTATAATTCATCAATATAATTGAGAACTAGCACGAACAAATTTTTTTTGACTGAACAAGTATTATACGTGAACAAACATTTCTGAACCAACTGGTAATGAAGGTGATCAGCCTTTTATACCTGACTTATACATGCAAGATGTACAGAATACAATTTTCGTGGCAATCAGCAATGATTAACCATAAGCTTCAAGAAACTACTCTTATTAGAGTTAAGTATAAGAAAACTTGCCTGAACCGTTGATTACCGCAACACAATTTATAACACTTTATCCGAAGACCTAATATTAATAATATAGATCTCCAATATTAGAATAATATCATCACAGTATAATACTGCTATATTTATATCCACAGAATAACCTATCAGTCTATACAGCACATAAGACATAGCATCAAGTCAAACTATTTCAGTCTGACTTGAAACCGACACAATTCTATCATCCCGACGGTCTAGTTGGACTAAAATCGAGTTTAAGTTCAATTAAACTCTGACTTAATACTTAACAATATCACAGATAACTTTCTTATCAGTCAAAACATTTTTCCTAGGCTCGTAATAATTTTCGGATAATTATTACCATTTATCAACATTTTTCAATCATTAAAACCGTATTTAAATAAATTAAATACCACTTAATACCTTAATCATTAATATTTATTTAATATAAAATATTAATGAAAATCATTACATAATATTATAATATAATTATAATATATCGAAGTATCATAATTATATGATTTTCCAACACTTTAATCCATTATCCGATAATTGCTATTAATATTAAAATATTAACATTTTCATGCCAAAATATCAAAAGTTATATTTTATAACTTAAAATATTTTTAAAACACTTAAATCATTTTTATATGATTTATAAAGCATTAATTCCATTTTTCCTTAATTTATTTAATATAGTTATTAAATAAACTAATTATCATTAATATTGATTAATTAATGAAATTCAACACAAAATATTAAAAGTCATCAAAAATAACTTAAAATATTTTCTTATATCATAATATTACTTTTCATGATTTTTCATGAATTAAAACTATTTTTAAATAATTTATTTAATATTGTAATTAAATAAATAAATACCATTTATATTCCAAAAATACTAAATATTTCTGAAATATACTCAAAATAGTTAAAAACTATTTTTCAGACTTTAAAATAATTTTTTATAATTTATTTTGTATTTTTAATAATTAAAAACCAATTTTTTCTATTTATTAATCATTTTTCGGAAAATAATAAATAAACTGTCGCAAAAGACCTTTAGCGACACTTGTCTGTCGCCTTAGGTGTTCTTGGGCCAAACCCAGATTTTTCTGGCAGTTGCGAGGGACTAGGTTTGACCGGATTTAATTCATTGTTCCTTACGTTTTCTGGGCTTGTAAAAACTTTGATGTTGTAGTACGCATGTAGTACTACAATTATATACCAATTCCATAACCAAAATAACAACATAACAACGAGATCTAAGCTTCCAAACATTCTGACAAACATGTTCTTCATTTTTTTGGGTTTACCAGAATCCAAGGTACCTACTTTGGGTCCTTATAACTTTCATTCTAAGTCCGATTTATGTGATCTATCAACTTCAGTTTGTAGACAACATGTAGTACTACAACTATCAAGAATAATAACACAAAAACATCACAGTATGAACAAGATATGGCCGGTCAAAGTAGGACACGGACACTGTTCTCCAGAGTCAAGTTTAAACGTTGAGCACAAGCAGGAGAGATAAACGAATTGGTAGAACCGGTATCTAATAAGGTATAAACATCGCAAGAGTTTATGATTAGCTTACCCGTGATCACCTCGTTTGGGTTCCTCGCATGTTGACTAGTCACGAAAAACGCTCTTCCAGGAACCGTTGACGTTAACTTTTCTGGGATAGCCTTTTGAGACCCCATCCCCGTTGGACTTGGTTTCACTAAAGTGTAATCTCGAGCGATATGTCCTTCCTTTCCACAATTATAACATACCTTAACCTATTGTGGGCAGTTTAGGCTGATATGTCCTTCTTTTCTGCACTTATAGCATATGACCGGTGGTCGTTCTCATCCCTTGGAACCAGTTGGTGCTGACGTCTTCGTATTGTCATTAGTGAATCTCCTCTTTTTAAAATCTGCTCCCGACTCGCTTCTTCTATTCTCATGTCCATGATTACCACCAGAGTAGTTTTCGCTCTTGTCCATATTTTTCTTTCTCCGCTGGTTATCGTTGTTCTGATGACTGCTGTCACCGGTATGATCCTGGTTGTGGTCCCTCGGTTGAACGTACTCGTTATCTCATTCTAATAATTGAGACCTGTTGACAACATCTAAATAGAGAGAAAATTTATATGAAATGAGATATTGACGTATGACGGGTTTCAAACCTCTCAGAAACATCCGCGTTATACGTTCCTCATTCTCCACCAAATGAGGTGCAAACCTGGACAACTATGTAAACTTCGCCTCGTACTGGGACACCGTCATGTTATTCTTCTCCAGTCTAATAAACTCTACCTCCTTCATATGACGAATACTTTTAGGAAAATATTTGTCATTGAACATTTTCTGAAACGTTTCCCAAGACATGCTAAGTGCGGCTGGATGGGTACACTTCATAGATTCCCACCAGTAATCTACCTCATTACGGAACATAAAGGTGGTGAATGGAACCTTCTGTTCCTCCGTGCATCCCAAGACATCGAATATCTTGGTAATTTGTTTGACCCACATCTCCGCCTTAATCGGATCCGGCTTTCCCCAGAATTCTGGTGGTCCCAACTCCTTGAACTGCTTGGTTGTGACAAACCATGACTTGCTATCATTTCCTCCTGTATTTTGAACACGAGTCTCCCTCGTCTGATTTTGCATGAACTGCAAAAATCTTCTAAACATCCCATCGTTCATCATCTGCTCAGTGGTGTTGTTCACAGGAGGAACATTGCCAGTCTGTTGCACGTTCTCCTCGTTGGTGAGTACATGCGTCTCCACGGTTTCATTTATCCACTGTTAACATTCTCAGTTGCCATTCTTAAATACTGCCATAAAACAAGGGTTAATTAAACAAATTAACAAATCACATAATACCCCTATATTATGACCGACCAACAAATAAGCTTAGGTAGGACACACTAGGGAAGGATTTACTCGTCTCTCCCCTCCTAGTTCTATTCCCCAATCTCTGTCAGAGATCATATCCCTAAGCTCTGATACCAACTGTTACGTATACAACACCCATTCTGAGTCATCAAAATAAATGGTACAGAAATAACTACAACTTTATTAATACAACATAAAAACTGTGAGTTTAAATATAAATATTGCCATCTAGACAATATTCATACCCAAATAAGTCCTCATTACAATTATTGATACATTTTTTTACAAAAATGGTGAGGACTACTAAAATAAATTTCTAGAATCTTCATTCCATACCCTGACTAGTACTCGCTACATTATCGCCTCCTAAGAAGAAAAATGGAACAAAAAGGAAAAGGGTGAGCTCAACTAGCCCAGTAAATAATATTATGACTAAGATAATATAGAACAAATTATCGTTAGTCTTCAACAGGGAAAAATTTGATAAAATACAATAGACAACTAGTTTCAGATCAATATTCGCAGCGGAAATAATAATTCATTAGAAGAGTTAAGTAGAGAATGAAATCTACTATCTTTTATATATGAATTTAAAAGTTCATCGTAGATATTTTATCCATGTAACATCAATCAATATATATCTGAAATCAAATATTCATCTTTGCACTACAGGCCAAAGATATTCATCAGTTGGTTATGTTCATCTAAACACATGTTCATCTTTGCACTACGGGCCAAAGATATTCATCAGAAATCATTCATCTTTGCACTACAGGCCAAAGATATTCAGTAATATCATCATTTAGGACTGAAGATGATGAAAAATATTTTAAAGGAAACAAATCCAGTAAAACAAAATAACAAATATTAAGAATTCGTATTTCGGTTTATCCATGTCCAAAAATACCTCATAAATAAATATAGTGTAATAAAATTCAAGAATGATCAAAACATGGATATAATCAAAGATAGTATCCATAATAGATATTTTGGAGGAAAAACAAAAATTTAATTTTTCTGTGAATAGTGTCGTATTCGTGAATAGTGTCATTTACGTGAATAGTACCGTATATGTGATTAGTAACCCCGACACAAAAAGTTCCAAATTTGATAAAAAGTTCAAACCAATATTTCGGCATATTGATATTGAAAGAAATAATATCATTTACGAAGAAAATAACATCCCTTACCTCGACAAGACAATACTTCTGACCGGAATACTTGATATAGTGCTGAAGAGAATTTGTACCGTATAGAAACACTCATAATCTCAAAATACTCACAAGAATACGCTCGATAATATAGAGAGAGAAAGAGAGAGAAAACTTCAATTTCTGGTGTGATTTTTAATTCTAACATAAGCATTTTAGTTATAGGAAAAATGCTTAGAACACCAAAGCAGAAAATTTAATATAATAATATTATTTTTACTCAACATTCCTACTCACACCTAAGACATCTGAATTCAGCAACTAACATGTGCAAGTGAGGCCCATTAAATGGAAAAAACATTTTTCTTAATAAACATAATTAAAACTTCCAAAAATCAATTATTTCGGAACTTCAGAACTTCAATAATTCATAATAAATAGCCCTTTTGTCAGAAAAATTCAAACCTTATGTCTTTTCCATAGGAAATTCCATTATCTACAACTTTGCAGAAGATAGTTTTTCCAAATTCCAAATAAAAATTGACCGAAATCCACATACGGACGATTTTACAGACTATAATCAAATTTCAGTCAAGAAATGGGGTTCACAAACATGAAAAACATGTTTTAATCATTTAATGCAACAAAAATATTCTTCCTCCTCATATACTCATATATCCCACATTCATTGTAAAAATATCATCATTATTATATTATAATAATATAATAAAATATCATTTTATCAGAAAAGATAAAATATCAATTTTCAATAATTGTCACTTTAAAAATTTTCTCCATCTATATCCACATAAAATGAATATTTTTCTCATCACATAAATTAATAATTAATTATTCATAAATAATATTATAGAATCACAATACTGACAACCAGGCAGTTCCCAGGAAAGAGGGGGCTTTCCAATAAGGATCTCTCCTTACTGGCACGCAATTAGATGACCAAACCTCTCCTTAGACAGAACTTTTTAGATATTGCCAATAATGTTATCTAATAATATTATTCAAATAATATGAATTATTGCTCTGATAATGGAAAATACTATGTAGTGACAATTATTGAAACAACAGTAATATAAAATATCAACGCAACAATTATTGAATCAATAAAATAAAATACTGAACAGTAATTACTGTAAGAATTATTGAGTAGTGCCTTTTTACGTAAGAATCAATAATTGATGCAATACCGTGTGCTATTGTGCAACAACGCGTATTACTATGTTTTAACCATCGGGTATTCCAACAGTATTAACGATAATAACTACGCTGTTATTTATAAACAACTTATACTTGTCATTTTTTCATCCAATCGCTTTTCGTTATGGGGCCCACACAAGGCTGCGCCTTCGTACAAATATTCCCCGACAGTAAGAATATTCCACGACCAAACGAATATTCTCCGATAAAAATGAATATTTTATAACCACTTGCTTATTTAAAATATTTGCGCATTTTACCCATAACTAACCACATTAATCAAATCAACCCTTACTATTTCAAAATAATAAAAAGAGGAAATTAAATTTTATTTATTAATAATTTGGGGTCTTGCAAAACATTTTAAAAATAAAGACTTAATATATTTAAGTCTTGTTTGGATAAATCCATTGAAACTACTTTAATTTATTTTAATAAGTTCTTTACACTATAGTTTATAGTCCCATATTATTTATTTAGATTTTCATATCTAATAAACAGACTAAATAGATTTTCCCCTTAATTCAATTATCTCAAAATTATAATCTCATTATAATTTTATTTAATAAATTAACATCTCACTTTTATTATTAAATTAAAACAAAAATATATCAATTCATGTAATCTTCAACAACTCTCTAACTATTAAATTAAATTAGAGTTTTATCTAATAAATTTAATTCACAAATATCTACAAACAACAACTACATCAATAAAATATTTATTTAATTTAAGAAATATTTTAAATTACAAATAAAATACAAATAAAATCTTAGATTGTTACTAGTATAGTTAATTATGATGTTTAATTATGATGATTGTAATAAATGATAATCCTCATAAAAGGGAGTCAATGATTTAAAGATCCAATATTAATCGAAATATAAACGAGTTTAATAAAGGTTATGAAATATAACCTATAATAATTTGTTGCGGAAAGAAATAAAGTAGTTAATATAAAACCTAAATGATTTAGTAAGAAAAAGACGAAGGGGTGATGTATAAGTAAGATAAGTAAGATAAAGAGTAGTGGTACATTAACACTCGTTAAAAATATGTATAAATATGATAATAGCTTTAATGAAGGTTATAAGGATGAGAAGTCTATGTTTTGATGTAAATTTTTAAGTGCTGATTCCGGGGAAGAAATCCTTATAAGGAGGGAAGAATGTGACGACTTGAAAATTTTTACTTAGTTTAAAATTGAAGTATTATTTAATAAAATAGGATTTTAGGGTTTTTGCCCTATTGAGATATGTTAAAATGAAAATTTATGAGGTGAATGAAAAATTGTGATAGAATTTATAAGTTTTAGGATTGTATTGGAAAATAATTTTTTTCCGACAGAAAAAGCAAGAAAATTATTGTTCATCTGGCAGCGGCAAAACATTTATTTTAATTATTCGAAAAATATACCAAGGTTAATATAATGAGGAAAGATAAAATAAAATTTTAAAAACGAAAAATGAAAAATTTTCGACTGCATAATGAATCCCGGGAAGTAAACTAAAGATAAAACTAGAAGAATAATAAAAGAATAAAGCTAAATAAGTGGCACCAATTATTGGTGCATGCAACCAATTATAGGCACAAGGGGGCTAAGTGTGATTAGCCATGCCACCAATTATATGCACAAGGGAGGTAATTGTAATTAGCCATGTCACCAATTATACGTCATGGGGGAGGTAAGTGTAATATGTCATGCCTAAAATTATTATATGTGCAGAGGGCTAAGTATAATTTTCCAACCAAAAGCTAAGGAAAAGACTAAATTACCCTCACTCTTAAAATCCTATAAATAGCAAGCCTGCTGTCTCATTTTTCCTCGCCAATTCACAAGTTTCCAAAGAGAAACAATAGATTTTATATACGAGAGGAAGGGAAATCAAACTCTTTTAAATTATTTAGAGTTTTGAAGTATAGAAAGGATGAATTAATAGATTATAAATAACTGTTAATCTATAAACGATGAGAAATAGACATTACAAATAAAGAACGAATGAAAACGTATAATCAAGTTATTTGATTTGTTGTTCTTAGCTTAGAGAATGAAATTTGAAAGGATGATTTAGTGGTTAACTAAAATATATGATCATTCCAAGTGGAATGGATTAAAAACGAGCTATAACGAAGTTGTAGCGAAATTTTGAGTAAAGTACGTTAATATTGAATATATAGTTTAAATCTAGCTATGAAATAATTGCTGATGATAATTAATGATTTGGAATAATGAATATGTTATGGGGGAAACATAGACATAATTAAAATATAGTCGTGGGCTCAAGAACGGACTCATTCCGACTTTAGATGAGGAAGTTATGAAATTTTAAAAATTTGAACGTAAAGTTGAAAAACTGAGCAACAAGAGATTTTTGAGCTAATTAAAAAGCCTAGTTAGAATGTCCAGAAAACATTTTTGTTCGGGGGGATTTGAAGTATACAAGGAAAGCTAGAAAACGGCTCACAAACGGATAAATTCCGAGTTAAAATAATTAAAATAAGAATTTGGAAAGTAGACGACACGATTGAAGTTTTAAACTCAAATTTTTTTCAGAGAATTAAGTTTGGCGTCGCAGTGCCCGTTAAGCCTAGAAATGAGGCGCCAAAGCGCCAAGAAAAAGGAAGGGAAACCGGCGCCGCAACGTCGGTCCTAGGTTTTGCATAGTAAAGAATGTTTAAATGTACAAAGAAAGGAAGTGATGTGGGATGAAAATAAAGAAAAATATTAGTTGCTTATAACAACTTAATAAGGGTATTAAAACCTTAAAGATTGAAAGATAGATTGAATGAATAATTTAACTTTAGTATAAAGTACCAAAATGAGAAAATTGTTGCTTAGTTGGGTTCAATTAATTAGGATAAATGTTGTGAACATTTAACTTAATAGAAGTAATGAGTGAAATTAAATGTCAATGTACGGTAACGAACGTTAAATAAAGGTAGTAGTTAATAATAAATAAAAAAAATAAACATCGCAGCGTGGAATACGTTAATCAATCTAAACACGCATAAAAAGAGACAATTCCATGGAAGTGTTTCATAGATATTTGAGGGACGACAACAAGTGTTAAATACATGTTTTAGTGTAATGTTTTGATTTTATTATGAATGAAACATTAAGAAGGATAAACAAAGATAAATTTAATCGATGGGAAAGGTGAGTGTTGGGAGAATGCATATTATGATTTGATGTTTTAATGTATATGCACATGATTATTTGTAATGTCCTTCAAGTAAGATATGTTCAAGGACTTAGTGATAGATCAAATTTGTTTGGTTAATCTAAGCTCTTAACGTGTATCATTCTTTAATAGAATGTATAGATAGAAAGATCAAAGCTGTTAGGTTGATCTTGAGATGTAATAGATAGGCTTCGAAGAAATTGGAGTGTATAAATCTGATCAACATTGCAGAAGTCAAGGCAGAAACATAGAGCTTCAAAGATCGTAGTGTGCCTGCCTTGAAGGGACTCTTTGGAAATCATAGAGTGGTCCCAATGTTTGCCGAACCAACTCAAGGATCGTAGTGTGCTGAACGAAATGTAGAGTTTACAAGTCAACGATCGTAGAGTGCTCTCAGAAACGTAGAGTTGACAACTCAAGCAAGCAAAGATCGTAGTGTGCAAAGACTTCAGAGAAATCGTAGTGCTTTCAGCTGATAGCATCAGACCAGGCACCAAGGCAACAAGTCACCATGATCTGAATCGTAGAGTATAATCTGTCTTGTGTCAGAAAACGTCGAGCCTCATAATTTGTGTGGAGATAGGTACCATTAAAAGAAAAATGGATTCTAAATGCTGCAGTACTCACCAGTCCCAAAGTCATAAGAAATATTCTTAGTATGCAACAAAGAAGAGTATTGAAGAAGCTAAGAAAAGTACCATTGGTAAGGGGGAAAACACCTTTTCAGGTGTTAGGTGAGAAAGCAGTCTACAGTGTCAGTGGGCCAGAATGCAGCTTAGAAGATGTGCAGAAATATCTCCATCAAAGAACAGAAAAGTCAAATGCATTTAATGCTTCAACGGATGGATCCAATTGATAGGTTTCAAGATCACATATATGCAAATCAAGCAGATGAGTGTAACAACAAGCAAGCATTGAACAAACAACGTGAACAACTCTAAAAGCTGAACTCTACGATCTGAGAAATTGCAAAGATTGCTCAGCTACTCAGTTCTTTCGAACAAGTGCTTAAACATCAACTTAGTATCAACCATCAAGAACTCAACATCTAATAATCAACTAAAGAATAGTACCAAGTCTGCTGGACTTGAAGAGTTCTAAGTGAACTGTAAGAGAACCAAGTCTGCTGGACTTGAAGAGTTCAAGAGTGAACTAAGAAGTTCCTAGACTGTTGGTCTAGAAGGAATCTGTGTGATTCAGAAGTTATAAAAGACATCCTTAGTGGATTTCCTACTCGTTGAGTAAAAGAGAGGACTAGGAGCATTAAGAGCTCTGAACCACTTAAAACGACTATGTCTTTTACATTCATACTATAACTGCTATATCTGCCATAACTGCTATAAATGTCTCACTCTCATAACTCCATTACTTTGCAAGAGAGATTAAAACAAACATAAATTCTGCTAAGTTTTAATCATCATTAACTAACAAGTTTAAAACGAAAAGATTTTTTAAATATCTATTCAACCCCCCCCCCCTTCTAGATAACTATTGTGCCTACTAGGAACTAACAATTAGTATCAAATCATGTTCTATTATACAGCTTACAAGCTTTAGTAGATCCAATGGCACACGTACCAAGAGAATCTAGAACTGGAGGAGGCAGCAAGCCACCAATGTACAACAAGGATAAATTTGCAAACTGGAAAGTCAGGATGCAAGCATACATGGACTCAATAGATGAAGATCTATTTGAGACCGTTCAAAATGGGCCCTATATTCCAACGAAGCTTGCACCAACCACTGACAATCCAAACAGAATACAAATCAAGGTTAAAGAAGAGTGGGCAGACAACGAGAAGAGTGTTGTCCAACTTGAAAAAAAGGCCAAGAACATCATGTTCCAATCCTTAGAAAATGATTTGTTCGAAAACGTTGTCAACAGCAAAATAGCTAAGGAGGTTTGGGAAGCATTGTTGATCATGCACGAAGGAACTGAAGAAGTCAAAGAAAACAAACAATCTCTCCTGACACAGCTGTATGAGATGTTTGCTCATGTTCAAAGAGAAAACGTGACTGCCACCTATGAGAGATTCAACGTTCTGCTCAACTCTCTACGAGCATATGGGAAGATCTATCCTAACAAAGATCTGATCATAAATTTCATGAGAGCCCTACCGAGCAAGTGGGATGCCAAAACCACTGCTATAAGAGAGTCAAAGAATCTTCACGAGATGATAGTTCAACAACTATATGGCAATCTCCTGGCATACGAACTGGAGCTGATTCAATAAGCTGAAACCCTATCAGAAGGAAGAAAGAAGGATAAGGACATTGTTCTCAAGGCAACTGAAAGTGCATCAAAGGTCAATACTGAGATTGACTCTGATTATGATGAGGATGATGATGAAGACCTTGTTATGCTGGTGAAAAGATTAAGAAGGTTCATGCGTCAAGGCAAACCCAGCAAGCCAAAGAAGGTCAGCAATTACAGCAGCCAGGAGCAAATGAATGATCTATGCTACAACTGCAAGAAGCCTGGCCACTTCATTGTCAACTGCAACAAACCTCTAATAGAAGAACTAAAGAAGAAAACACATGCAAAGAAGGAATACAAAGGCAATAAAAGGCCTCAGAAGAGAGACAAAGGCCTGGTAGCTGGAGGATCGTGGAGTGATTCAGACAGTGACTCCAATGCTGACTCCGAAGATGATGAAGAACCACAAATGGCCAATCTGTGCCTAATGGCCAAACATGCAAAGGAAAAACAAAACCTCAACATACATGATGTAAGTCTCGATGAGGTATTTAACTTCAACTCACCCGATGTAGACATAAATAATTTAAGAACTGCTCTGCATGGCATAACCACTGATCTACATCAATACATGAAGTGGTTCAGAGTTTTGTCTAAGGATCACTCACTTCTTCAAGAGGAGAAGAAGAAAGTTCAAGAAGAGCTTGAAGCAGCCCTTCTAAGTACTAATCTTCTCTCCAAGCTTGAGGCTGAGTATGAGACCTTAAAACAGACAAACACACTCAATGCACAAAGAGGGTATAATCTAAATTTTAAAATTGAGGAACTAGAAAAGACTATCTCTGCATGGAACAAATCCTCATCATCCATGGACTCCCTGCTCTCTATTCAGAGAAGTAGATTCGATAGAACAGGCTTAGGCTTTGGGGAATCCATTTCAGAGCCATGTGTGGAAAAGACAAAAAAAACTAGCACTAGTAATGCCTCAAGTTTTAGTAGAAGCATTACCTTTGTGAAATCCTCACAGAAGGAAGAACAAGTTTAACCCTGTCTTACTGTCTCCATTCATACTCAAAGGAGTAAGGATCTCATAATGGCCTGGGATTCATAAAAGAGAAGAGTAACCTAACCTCTTCTCACCAACCTCGAAGAATCGTAGAGTCAAGCAAGACCAACTCTACGAATCAACTGGGAAGGTACAGTAGAGGTAAGGCACACTCATCACTATTTATGAAATCCAAGGACACGTGGAAGAATGAGAATTAGTTTAAGAGAAGGACAACTAAAGAACCACACAAGTCCAAATGGAGGATGAATCATCATACATACACAGGCATGCATCATACTAGATGTTTTATATGCAACAAATATGGTCATAAGGCTGCCAAGTGTTATTATAATTCCATGCATGAAAGACCCAAAATTAAACAGATTTGGGTTCCCAAAGGCACTAACAGAGAAGGACCCAAAGGCACTAACAAAGAAGGACCCATGAAAATATGGGTACCGAAATGAAGGTTCAATGTTTTAACAGGAAAAGAGCTCCACGATCACTACATGGTATCTGGACAGTGGATGCTTAAGGCACATGACTGGGAACAAAGCCCTTCTATCTAACTACATAGAGAAGGAGGGTCCCTCAGTCATCTTAGGAGACAACGGATCGGGCAAGACAAGAGGATATGACTCTGCTGGCAATGGTGCAGTATCATCCAACAAAGTGGCATATGTGGAAGGTCTCCAACACAACCTTCTAAGCATCAGTCAACTCCGCGACAAGGGTCATCAAGTAACATTCCTCAACAACCAATGTCAAGTCAGATATTTGAATACATCTGATGTAAAGCTAACCGGGACAAGAGAAGGAAATGTCTACACAGTGAATCTTGGTCAACTAAGCTCAGATGAGATAATATGTTTTCTGGCAAAAACATATGAAGAAATGAATTGGCTATGGCATAGACGGTTGTCGCACTTAAACTTCAAAAGTATGTCCAAACTGGCATCAAAAGATCTCATTGCTGGCCTACCTAAGTTAAACTTCGTAAAAGAGAGGCCACGCAATGCCTGTCAGTTTGGAAAGCAAACCAGAAGCTCATTCAAGAGCAAAACTGCCACCTCTATCAACAAGTCCTTGCAGTTGCTTCACATGGATCTATTTGGGCCAATCCCAACAACTAGTCTTGGAGGAAAAAGATACTCTCTAGTTATAGTCGACGACTACACCAGATTCACATGGGTATTCTTCATAACTTCAAAGGATGAAACGAGCTCCCAATTAATGAAGATATTTAGACTGATGATGAACGAGAAAGGAGAGAAAATCAAGGCCATAAGGAGTGATCATGGCAGAGAATTCAACTTCTCAGAAATATACCAGTTCTGCTCAGGCAATGACATCAGTCATAACTTTTCAGCTCCATGAACTCCTCAACAAAATGGAGTAGCTAAAAGAAACAACAGAACCTTGATAGAGGCTGGAAGAACTCTACTAGCAGCTGCTCATCTACCTGAATACTTCTGGGCAGAAGCTGTCAACACTGCATGCTACACGCAGAACAGATCACTGATACACTCTACGATCAAGAAGACGCCCTACGAACTGTGAAAAGGAAGAAAGCCAAATGTCAGCTACTTTCATGTTTTCTGCCGTGCATGCTACATTCTCAACAATGGAAAGTAGTACCAGAAATTTTTTTTTGCCCAAGTTAGACGAAGGAATCTTTCTTGGATATGCTACAGACAGTAAGGCCTACAGAGTGTTCAACAAGAAGACACTGAGTGTTGAAGTCTCGATCCATATTATCTTTGATGAAACAGACTTAGACAACACGGTGCTTCAAGACACTACGACCGATAGTGCAAACACTACGAATGAAATTGTCGATCCTAACACTACGATTGTAGTGTCAGATAGTGTAATTGTTGAGCAACAAAATGAGATCATAGAGAGGTCTATGCAAGATAATGAACCTCCACACCAAGAAGAAGAAATAGATCTTGAAGACTTAAGATAAGAAGGCATCAGGACAGATGTCCCAACCAGTAACAGACGGGCCAGAGATCACACTCAGGATCTAATCATTGGAGATCTGAGTGCTAGAGTCAAAACAAGAGCTGCCACTCAAAATGAATGCTTTTATCTAAGCTTTCTATCTCAAATAGAACCAAAGAAGATAGAGGATGCTATGGAAGACTTTAGTTGGATAGAAGCCATGCAGGAAGAACTCAACCAATTTGAATGAAGTAAAGTATGGAGATTGGTACCAAGACCAAAGAGTCATCCTATCATTGGAACTAAGTGGGTCTTCAGAAACAAAATGAATAAAGATGTAGTTATTACCAGGAACAAGGCAAAATTAGTGGCAAAGGGATACTCTCAAGAAGAAGGCATTGACTACGATGAGACATTTGCACCTATTGCCAGATTAGAAGCCATTAGAATCTTTCTTGCCTTTGCTGCTCACATGAAGTTCAAAGTCTTTCAGATGGATGTCAAAAGTCCATTCCTAAATGGAGAAATCCAAGAAGAATTCTATGTAGAGCAACCTCCAGGTTTCATCAATTCATTTCTTTCCAATTATGTTTATAGATTAGACAAAGCCTTATATGGTCTTAAACAAGAACCTAGAGCATGGTATGAAACACTAACTAACTTCTTAATTGATAATGGGTTCACTAGAGGTAGAGTAGATACCACACTATTTCTTAGAAAGCATAAAGACAAAGTCTTATTAGTTCAAATATATGTTAATGATATTATTTTTGGTTTTACTAACGAAAAGTTATGCAAGAGATTCTCTAAACTGATGCAGATCAAGTTTGAAATGAGCATGATGGGTGGGCTAAATTTCTTCATTAGACTGCAAGTAAAGTATACTGATGAAGGAATTTCATAAACCAAGCCAAGTACATCGAAGGCTTACTCAAGAAGTATGGCATGGAATCAGCCTCTCCCATGAAAACACCAATTTCTCCTGCAATCAAGCTTGACAAAAATGAAAAAGGTAAAAGTATTGATATAACTCAATACAGAGGTATGATAGGTTCTCTTTTATATCTAATTGCCACTAGACCAGACATAATGTTTGTAACATGCATATGTGATAGATTTTAGGCTAACCCTAAAGAGTCACATTTATCTGCTGTAATGAGGATCTTCAGGTATCTCAAGGGTACACCTTACTTGAGACTTTGGTACCCCAAGGAATCCTCATTTGACTAATAGGATACACAGATACTAATTTTACAGGATGAAAAATAGATAGAAAGAGTACCAGTGGCACCTGTCAATTGCTAGGAAACAGACTTGTATCCTGGTTTAGCAAAAAGAAAAACTTAATGTCTACTTCAACTGCAGAAGCTGAATACATTGCTGCTGGCAGCTGCTGTGCTCAGATCCTATGGATGAAAAATTAGCTAGCTTACTATGGGTTTGATTTCAAATCTATTCCCATTCACTGTGATAACATAAGTGCCATAGCAATAACTCATAATCCTGTTATGCATTCTAGGACTAAGCATATAGAGATAATGTATCACTTCATTAGGGATCATGTACATAATGGAACTATATCTTTACAATATATCCCTACTGAAAATCAACTTGCTGATGTCTTTACAAAACCTCTAGATGAATCCAGATTAATAAGTTAATAAGTGAGCTAGGCATGCTAAATCTACAACCATAAAATATATGCTCTAGATTATGCTAACCATAACAGATACAAAGGCTGAACTCAAAATCATAGACATGATCAAGGGAAGTCCACGATCGTAGACTTAAGAGGCAAAACCACCTCAACGATTGTAGCAAAGACTCAACCATCATAGAACAGACTCAACGATGACAAAAGTCCCATCAACAAAACAAGAGTGCATCCTGTGATGATAATCTTCAAAACACAGCAATCCCTCTGATAAGCACCTCAGGAACAAACCTAACCCTTGACTCACTCCAAGAGGTTGGCCTTTCTTGAGTTACCTTAAAAGAATGTTATGTCAAAAGCTCATCACAAGGATCCAGTCAGACTCGACGATCATAGAACAGACACAACAAATGCTGGACATAATCGAAGATCGTAGATCAGACTAGACAAATGCAAAGCACTCAACGATCACAAAACTACCTCAACTATTGTAGTCCTCACTAAAGACACCTCTGCTCTGCAGGAGCCAAGGGCAAATTAGTACAATTCCTATCAGTCAAAATTTTAGAGCTAAACAAAAGACGACACCTGTCCCACTAAGTAAAAAGGAGAGAGGGAAGTTGCAAGTACAAGTTAAAATCATATTTTTTGAAATCAGAAGTTCGAAAGATTATCTCTCTCATCCTCTCTCAAAGCAGAAACCCTAAATCAGAAGAAAGTTCTTTCAAATCTCACTTCCAACTACAAAATCAATGACAACATCCAGTGTTATCTCAGGCTACAGACTCTGTTTTGATGAGTTCAAAATAGCTCAACCCAAGTTCCATAAGACTCTGGCATTACTGAAGAAGGCAGGTCTCGGAGAAGCCTTGAGCACAGATACATTGATTTATCCCATGTTAATGAAAGAGTTCTACATGAATAGAGTATTTAAAAATGACATCATCACTACGAGAGTAAGGGATGTGGTAATCAGACTGAAGGCTGAAGACATCAACCTCACCATAGGTCTCAAAAATGAAGGGCATCCATTCTTAGATAGCGTAGACTTCCAAGAGGGACTTAGAAGAAAACATCACAAGAAACGTCCCTCTGTGAAAGGGTAGAAGAAGAAAGAGTTCCCACAGAGGTATGAATTTCTAGCTGATATAGTTGGGGAAATGTATATGCTGCAAGAGCTCAGGTCACTACTCTGTGAATGAAGTTCAACTTAGGCTCATAACTGCCATGAGTTATGGAGCCCTATTGCTCGATTGGATTGGTAAGTGGCTCGTCAACTCAAAGAAGTCAAAAAGCCCTCAGAAGATGTTATACGGGTGATTAATAAGTATCATTCTAAAATCAGCCCTAGGTGACAAAATTGGGGATAAAGAAGGAGAAGCTATCAACCCAAATAGACGAATGACCAAAAAATTGTTTGAAAATTGGAAGAGAAACCCAGCTGAGTATGCTCGAATGATGACCGTGTCCAGTGGAAGAACTGGGGATCTGAAGGACTCAGGCCTTCCAGGAAATATGTCTGTGGTCAGGGAGATTGAAGAACAAGAAAAAACCAACAAAGAAGAACCCTTTGTCCTTACTAGAAAGAGCAAGGGCAAGAGGAAGCTAAAGGCTAGACTGTTAGAAGAGCCTCAAGGATTTACCACTGATATACCTATAGAGTCCTCTGATATAGAGACTCTGAGGATGCTAAGAAGAAATCATCAGCAAGATGAAGCAGATGAGGATCAGGCTACCATATCTCAGATCCTGAAGAAGAACAAAGTTGGTCATAAGTCCAAAAGGCCATCAGTCACCTCAATCATAAAGTCTCTACTGTTCGTAGAGACCAGTCCAAGCATGACAGGCAAGGAAGTAGCTGCTTCAAGCATAGTGGCTATTGAACAGGATAACACTGAGGTTCAAGAAAGTCCTGAAGCTGTGGCTAAGCCTAGTAAATCAAGGAGAAATCTGGTCAAGAAGTACATTCTTGAGAATGAAAAAGTGCTCAAGAAAGAAGACAAGAGCATGGTTTCCCAAGAGGAAAGTGCTCCAGCTGAGGGGGAGATCCTTGAGATTCTCATGATAGAGAATACACCAGCTAAAGGGGAGATGTCTGATGCTCAAGAAGATGCTTCAATTGAGGGGGAGTTTATGAGCTTACAAGAAGATGATCAAGTTGAGGGGGAGCCTCAAGATATCTCCATGGTAGAAGAGATGTACCTGCCAAAAATGAAGAGGAACCAGTAAAAGATCATCAAGAGCCCATTGAGATAATGGAGTCCTCCAACAAAAACAGAGAAGAGGAAGAAGATGATGATGACCTTCAGATCACTGGTGTGGGTAGAGATGGGTATATAAGCTATCTCTACAATCAGATATTCTCATATCTACCCATAATGCCATACCATCAAGCCCAAATCCTAAACTCTTGGGATCACATGTTCTGGAGCTTCAAAGAGTATCCAGCCGTCTCAGTATTGGCTCATGGATTTCCAGGGAGATTCAATTTTGTCAAGAAATTGCTTACCAACAACTCTTCCTCAAAGGATAAACTTGAGGTACTGTCTATCCCAAACATCTTCCGAGTTAATTACTTACTATCATCCTCATTTAGCTATTTTTATGAATTTCCACGATGGTTGTCAGTGATACTTCATCCACTAAATCAATTTCCAGTTGCAGAATCCCAAAATTCTGTAACTGAGGAACCAAATGCAGTCAACTTTATTTTGCTCCCATAAACCACCAACTCTACGATCCCTGACTCTAGTCCCATCGTAGAGTCCCAAATAGAAATTGTAGAGCCACATATTCGAAACATAGAAACTCAGGCCCCTCCATCAGACATACCATCCTCCTCCTCCAATGACTTTTTTAGTCTTGATCTTGCTCTCTACTCTTTGCAAGAACAATCCCAGAAAAGATCCCCTTCATTCAACAATCCTCAAACAAATGACCCTCTTCCAAATCTGCCCACAAAAGATAACTTGAAAGAAGTGTCTAAGAACAAGGTCAAGAACATTAAAGAAAGCCTGAACACTCACTCAGACCTCATTCATCTCCGACTGAATCAAATGATCAATGCTGCAAATAATATCCCTGGCACTCTAAATGCTGAGCTTACAAAGAAGCTAAGGGAAATTATCCAAGAAATTCTTCAATGCATGAAGGGCAGAGATGAGATTCATTTCCAAATAGCTACCAAGCAAAGAGAGGTTGTTCTTGAAATGCAGAAAAATCAAGAAGTCCAAAATAAGCTCATGCTGGAGAACATCATAAACTTGAAAGCTTCAGTCAAAGAATTCCAGAAAGCTTATGTGAATCAGGAATAGCGGACTGACATTGTTCTCACTGCCCTCCGAAACAAAGAAGCTAGATCTGAAATCCAGATCAAGGAAAGTCGAGAGGACATTGCTCAAATACAAAGCCAACTAAATGAGCTTGTCCAAGGAGTAAATCGACTTTCTGCAAACATTCGAACCCTTGATGCTGACATAAAGGGGGATAATAAAGGGAAAGGAGTTCAAAGAGCACAGGGAGATCAGGGCAGAGGCAGAGGAGGTCAAGGAAACCAAGATAGGGGAAGTGGACAATTTTCACGAAGCCCTCCTGTAAGACAGTCCCACCAACAGACTAAACGATCAAGCAATCAGACTCAATAATCTGATCATCGGGAAGTCTTGATGGCTGAGCCTTTAAGAAGTCAAGGGCCAACTATCAGCTCACCAAATGTGACCACCACAGGCCTAAGAATGCCAATTGGAGATCCAATATTCATGAATAGGCATGATCACAACCCGATAGTAAGTCCAAGTGAGCTGGAAGAGTTAGCCAGAAGAGATGAAGCTAGCAGGAAAAGAAGGGCTAAGGAGTATGCCAATCCTCCAATGAAAAGGTCAAAGAAATAGAGATAAGTTGAAATTTTAAATTCTTATTGATGTAAAGCTAAACTACAATATTTCTTGAACATCAATAAATTCATGCTTATTCTCTAGAAATTTCAGCTGCTCACTGAAATACTAAGTCATGTTTAAATTTCCTGCAAATGCATCTAGACACTAATAATCATGACAACAAATCTCCTTGGTTATGTCAACATCAAATAGGGGGAGATTGTTGGGAGAATGCATATTATGATTTAATGGTTTAATGTATATGCACATGATTATTTGTAAAGTCCTTCAAGTAAGATATGTACAAGGACTTAGTGATAAATCAAATTTGTTAGGTTGATCTAAGCTCTTAATGTGTATCATTCTTTAATAGAATCTATAGATAGAAAGATCAAAGCTGTTAGGTTGATTTTGAGATGTAATAGATAGGTTTCGAAGAAATTAGAGTGTATAAATCTGATCAACATTGCAGAAGTCGAGGCAGAAACATAGAGCTTCAAAGATCGTAGTGTGCCTGCCTTAAAAGGCCTCTTTGGAAATCGTAGAGTGGTCCCAACGTTTGCCTAGCCAACTCAACGATCGTTGTATGCTGAAGGAAACATAGAGTTTACAAGTCAACGATCGTAGAGTGCTCTCGGAAACGTAGAGTTTACAACTCAAGCAAGCAAAGATCGTAGTGTGCAAAGACTTCAGAGAAATCGTAGTGCTCTCGGCTGATAGCATCAGACCAGGCACCAAGGAGACAAGTCACCATGATCTGAATCATAGAGTATCATCCGTCTTGTGTCAGAAAACATTGAGCCTCATAATTTGTGTGGAGATAGGTACCAACAAAAGAGGAATGGATTCTAAACGCTGCAATACTCACCAGTCCCAAAGTCATAAGAAATATCCTTAGTATGCAACAAAGAAGCGTATTGAAGAAGCTAAGAAAAGTACCATTGGTAAGGGGGAAAACACCTTTTCAGATGTTAGGTGAGAAAGAATTCTGCAGTGTCAGTGGGCTAGAACGCAGCTCAGAAGATGTGCAGAAATATCTCCATCAAAGAACAGAAAAGTCAAATGCATTTAATGCTTCAACGGAAGGATCCAATGGATAGTTTTCAAGATCACATATATGCAAATCAAGCAGATATGTGTAACAATAAGCAAGCATTGAACAAACAACGTGAACAACTCTCAAAGCTCAACTCTACGATCTGAGAAATTGCAAAGCTTGCTCAGCTACTCAGTTCTTTCGAACAAGTGCTTAAACAGCAACTGAGTAGCAACCATCAAGAACTCAACATCTATCAATCAACTGAAGAAGATTACCAAGTCTGCTGGACTTGAAGTGTTCAGGAGTGAATTGAGAAGTTCCTAGACTGCTGGTCTAGAAGGAATCTGTGTGATTCAGAAGTTGTAAAAGACATCCTTAGTGGATTTTCTACTCGTTGAGTAAAAGAGTGGACTAGGAGCTTTAAGAGCTCAGAACCACTTAAAACGACTGTGTCTTTTACATTCATACTATAACTGCTATATCTGCCATAACTACTATAACTGCATCATTCTCATAACTCCACTACTTTGCAAGAGAGATTAAAACAAACATAAATTCTGCTAAGTTTTAATCAACATTAATAAACAAGTTTAAAACAAAAAGATTTTTTAAATATCTATTCAACCCCCCCTTCTAGATAACTATTGTGCATACTAGGAACTAACATTGAGTATAATAATCGAGACGTTCTTAAAGCGCTGTGATTTTAAAAAGTAATCGTAGAATATAATCACATAAATAATTTATAAGCGTGAACCATATGAAATGGAAATGAAGATAGAAAAGACCTATAGAATGACTTTGAGATTTAAATCTAAATTATGAACAACGTTAAGAGAAGTAAAACAAGGCTAATAACACGGACATAGAAAAGAATGAATAAGTTAACGTAAGCCGATAATTAACATCTTTACGTGATTAATGGATGTGTTGTTTATATGTTATGTAGGGCATTCGAAGAACGGTATAGTGTAAAGTTGTAAGCAACACCTAAGGCAAATTTTTTAACCTGTATGTGATATTACTCTGTGCAAGTTTCTGTAACTTACTCAAATGTGGTAACTGAATAAATTGTTATCTATGTGCAAATATTTTATATTTGTGCAAGATAGTTATCAATGTTTTGTGTTATGTGCTAATTATTCGAACCTATGTATTTGTAAGATGAATTGTTCTGTTGTTTAAGTTGTTATAGTTCTGATAAAGTATGAACTACATAAGATAGTGTTTTAGAGGTTTCGTAAAAATCGTTAATATCAATGATTATATAATGATAAATGTTAGTAATATTTTAAATGATAGGAATCTTAATTATTCATGTTTATTCAAGTTGCTTCATACTTATTGTACAATTATTGAAGTTTTCTAAAGAAAGAATATCTGATTCTTGATCTTGTTGTTTTCAACTACTAAAACTTGCTGGAAAATTGAATGCAAACCCTTGCTTTTAAAAATAAAAATATTTTCAGCAAAGCTAGATGAACTAAAGGATCCCGTAATGATTGAAGGAAGAGATCAAGTCATCAACTTGAAGCGTAATTAGTTAAACTATTATGTAACTATTGTGGCGGATAAAAGTCACACTTATAAGTAACTATAAATGTAATTATCATTATTTGTAATGTATTTAAGATTTTAAAGGTAATAGAATCTGGGTTTTGAAAAAATATATTGCTATATTTTAAAGTTTTAATTATATTTTAAGGATATAGAGATGAATGTATGGAAGAGTAGCACTCGTGACATACTAGACTCGGGTTTTAAGGTAGACCCGAACTTTTGGGTGTGACAACTACCATTTCAATAAACTGGCTAGATTTGCTCCACACCAAGTAGACACGAAAGTGAGGAAGGCAAGAAGGTTTGAGAAGGACCTGAAACCCTGACTCTACAACAAAGTGACAGTATTGCAAATTAGTCTTTTTTAATTAATTCTGGAGAAGGCTATCATAGCCGAAAGTGGAAGCGAGACCATGAGTCTGTACAATAAGGAACATAAAATTAAAGTTAAAATCGAGGGAACTGTAAAAGTTAATGGAAGTAGTGGAAGTGGGAAAAGAAAATGGAATAATTATGAGAATACTGGTAATAGGCAGAGAGGTATATAGAAGAAGATTTGTCAATGTGGTAACTACGGGAAAACTCATTCCGTGGAATGCTTAAAAGGGAAGCCAGTGTGCTTTGACTATGGACAGGAGGAAGAAAAACAGCGAATGTTTCATCTATAGATCAATGGACCATATTACCTGGAATTGCCCAAAGAGGAAAATTGATGGGGGGAAATACCAGTGTAAGGGAATAGAAGTGGTCAACCAGCTATAACTGATCCAACTCCACCAAATAGACCAACCGTAAAGACCTTTAATATTACGGTCTAGGATATCGTAACAGCCAGAAGTGGAGTTCCAAGTACCTTTCTGATTAATCATATAATTGTATAAGCTGAATCAGAAGCAATTTATTTCTTTTTTGTTCGAATATTAGAATTTTGCTACAATACACACATGTACCTTTAGAAACCCTTGGGATATAGTCACAAAGAAGGAAAAATTTAGAAGAAAAAAAGAAATGAATTAAATATAACTCTTTAATAAAATGATTTTGAATGAAGAATTTGAGTTCAGATAATAATTAAATTAAGATAAATCGGTTAAAAATTGAAGTGTATCGAATTGAGATTCTCATTTGGAAACGATTTCAGAAGAGCATGCGGAAGCAAAAGATAACGCATTAAAGTTGAGTTAAATGCATGCCGCGAGTAGAACTCACGCTTATTAAATATTGCCTAAACATAAGCATGTATTTTTATGAAGTTTGCATGATTGAAACAAGCAAGTATTGCGGTATTGAAACCAGATGCAAGTAATCTGCGAGAATTAGTCAAAGACTCATAGCAGTTTAACAGAAGTACGCTAGTTATTCTCATATGTTGGCAAAGTTTTATTTTACCATTCCGAGGATGAAATCTTTATAAGGGGGAAAGATGTGACAACCCAAAATTTATTTATTTATTTATTTTATATATAAGATAATAATATTATTATGTGAAATATTGAAGTAAATTGCATATGTGAATATACGTAATTCTGTATGTGTATGCTTATAAAATGACAAGTATATTATTATATATTTTTGTCGTAGCTAAGTCAATTGTTAAAAATAATAAATAAAGAGTATTTTTAAATATATTACATTAAATACTTCATAGTTTCCATTTCTACGGAAATTCTGATAGCTAATAAGGTAAATTATGGGAAATAAATTATTTAATATAAATAAATTAATTTATGAAATAAAATATTTTTATTTAATAAATAGTTTCTGTTTTGATGAAAATAATTCATGGATATTTTATTCGGATTTTTAAAGTACATTATGTATATTTAATGTACTTAATATTTGATGCGAATTGTACGGAGGGTATTAAAAAACCCGATAAAGTAAAGGAAACATGAGGTGTATATGAAGTACCTTTCACATATTATTAAAGCAAGAGCTGGGATTCAATGGGGCAAAGAAAGCTGAGTCATTTGAATCAAAGAAGGAGTTGGCAAAGTTAATGTATGTAGACTACATAACTCAGTAAAGTGGCAAACGTAGGGAGCAAGAATACCTATTCTATATAAATCAAACTCATATCTTCAAACTCAGTTTTCTTTTCTAAAAACAAGTTTTCAGCTTCTTCATCCCATGTTCTATATCAACTAGGAAGGAAGTGAGATTTTATAGTTGAAGAAGGAAAACCAAATCAAAGGTAACAATATACATATTCTAAATTAAAATTTTCCTAATCATGTACACAAAAAAATGGATGTGATACATGTGTACTTAGATGTTGTGATAAGAAACTGATTTCAAATTGAAATATGAATTTGTATATGAACTGAAATTATTTGGTTGTGGTTCTGTGATTTGTTTGGAGTAATTCGACTGGGATATGGATAGATTCATGAGTAGATTCCCAAGAATTAAGAGATTTTAAAATATGATTAATATCTATCTGGGTAGGATACTAGAAAGGTTTTGGTTTGAATTCCTCGAGCTCTACAAAATAGAGCCTATTCCTAGAATATTGCCGAAGTGGCGCAGTTGCGCCACTTCCCAGAGCAAAACCAACGCAACTGCTTTGGTGTTTAGGAACTGAAAAATTATTTTTGATCCGCTGAGTTGAGGGCATCTGTGTATGAGCTTTATATGCTTCTTTATGTATCTGAAATCATGTGCAAACCATCTATACATGTATTGGTTTGGTAGAACTTGGCCTAGGATAGATTTATTTTATAAAAGCTAACTTTTTCAAATGAAAAGGATTAAAGCATGCCTAGAATGTAATTGAGTTGAAAAACTTAAGTCTGGACTGGACAAGGAGTAACGCAGATGCGCCACTCCCAAGCTTGAAGGCAGCACAGCTGCGTCGCCATGCGATACCACCAAGCCAGTTTAATTTTAAATCCAAACCTTGAGGTATAATTATACGAACCTCTTAAGATGTAATATAAGACTCAAGTGATAGTATGTTGGTCTAAGCATATTTTGTTTATATCAAGCAAGAATTATAAGTATTTTATATATAAAAGTAAGAGTTTTTCAAAACAAATCAAACTAGAATGTAAATATAACTTCATGACATAAGTGTGTCCCCCCGAATTCTCTAAATTTCATGTAGCAGATTTGGTGCACACTTAAATATTCCATAAGATAATAATTTCTATCAATCCAAGATTCATAGTATCTCATAACAAATAGTAGTTTTCGTCAGAACAATTGTTGTGTTTGGATATCGTCACTTAGATGTATAGATTTATAATCTCACGGAAATTTCTTTCATATCGATAATTCCTATCTATCTAACATTCACATTATTAATGATAAGATTGTTCCTAGAACCGAGGGGCGCAACCTCAGTGCTTACAGAACTCCCAAGATCATTCAATATCCTCATTCAGTCGTATAGTTCATATAGATAATGTACATCTTTTTATCTTCTCGAAGAACATAAAACTAAGTAATTAATAAAAGCTTATAATAGATTACACACTTAATTACATAAATATTAAATTTAAATTGTTATTAATCAAAGTCTTCAAGTCTAATACAACACAATTTAAACTTAATCAAAGCTTCCTATCCAAAATAATGTGTACCGGAACTTCCAGGAATGTCAGTCACAACTGCAAAGGAAAAAGAATATTTTTGCAAGGATGAGCTATAGAGGCTCAACAAGTTTTAGACAATTTGTAATTTAAACTCACACTGTATCTAAATTGAATGAACATATAGTTCTAAGATTTTTCACATATATATACATCATTCTGGCCTCTAACAGTTATAAAGACTTAGAACCCCGAAGCTGATCTGTTCAACTGGACATGGCAATCACTCCAAAGTTATATAGACTTAAAAGTCATTAGTTCATAAAAATATAGAAACCCGAGGCTGATATATTTAACCGGACATGGTAATCCTTGTCGGAGGTCATTTTAACTTAGGAATCATTAGTTCGGATATCTCATGGGGGAGCAGCCTAATCATATCCTAGGAGTATGCATATCATTCTACCACACAATAAGGTAAATGAAATACTGCCTATAAACCACTATTTTAAAAAGAGAGACATAGTATCAATATATATATATATATATATATGTACCACACATTATTGGTTTCATCACATTTTATGTTTTGATATCAAATCAAAACCAATTTACGCAAATAACAACTCATTTCATTCAGTTATGCTTGAACAAGAAGTTATAACCACTCAACAATAGATATCACGAACAACGTATATAAACATTATCGTACAGTATAAATAGAAGATTTGTATTTAATACAAAAATTAAATAAAGTTAGAAAAACTTGTCTAATCGAAAAACATTTACTTTATTCTATTTGAAACTATTTAAGCAACCTAAATATGTTACCACATATTTATAACAGTCGTTAATATTTATTAGAAGTAATATTTAATTAAACTATTAAAGCTTGAGCTGATTTCTAAGTCAATTCAATGTTCTATTATTTTGTCGGATAATTATCGAGTTGGTTTTTCAATAAAACTTTATTTAAAAGCTTCAATATTATTTTAGATAATTTAATTATCATTTATAATATTTTCTAGAAACTTATAATAATTTTTTAAACAGTTAATTATCAGTCATAATAAATTTTTAAACATTAATATCATTTTTAAATAATTAATAATCATTCATAATGATTTTTAAAACATTAATATCATTTTAAATGATTTATTTAATAAAATTATTAAATAATTTTATTATCATTAATATTTAAATAAATTAAAATATTAATGAAATTTATGTCAAAATATTAAAAGTTATTTATTATAACTTAAAATAATTTTTAAAACTTATTTATCAAGTATTACTAATTACTTACTATTTATTTTAATTTTTTATTAGAAACCGTCGCTAACGGTTTTCGCGACAGAAAGTGTCAATATAACTATTCTTCATCCCATGAAGAATAGTTAGCAAACCCTTAGATACATACTTTGACCATCTTTAATTCAAAAATTCGTTAACTTTAATAGGCTTGTAGGTTTATACAAATTGTAGTGCTGATATAGTACTACAAGTTAATGCAAAGTTTAGGGTCTAAATATAACCTATCAGAGAGATATTAGTGGTCAAACCACCCATCTAGGCATGCTTTAAGTTTCTGGAAATTCTAGAATTTTCAGTCAATGTTGATCAACCATATTTTGCCTTAAATAACTTTCATTCTGGATGTTATCTAAGTGATCTAGTGTCACAACCTTGTAGTATGTATGTCATGCTACAAAAGTGTGACAATGGTTATCTCTAAACATATCACACAAGAGAGATCCAAGCCAGTCAAAGAATTTGTAAGAAATTGTTCTTCAGTTTTTTGGAAATGCCAGAAAACTGGGTTTCCAATTCGGTCAACCACCGTTGACCAAGAATAACTCACATCCTATTGATGTAATAGGTGATCTAATATCATGGTTTTGTGGTGTATACAATAGAGTATTAAAGTGTTACACTCATCTAGTCGGTCCTTGTTAGATTTTCTGAGTTTTCCATAATTGGTTTTCAAAGTCGGTCAACAGGTTTTGACCGTGAATAACTTACAATCTACACATCATATGGTCATGATTCCACTTTCGTATTACTAACCTCCTAACATACTATAACTTTGAAACTTAAAACAGAACTAACAGTTAACAGAATATAATTTACAGCCTCTGACATTAGGCTATCATACTTCTTTTTTATCATTTTTGAATAGTTGTTTATTTCTTCATTTTGAACCATTTAGATGTTATGAAAACATTTTTAATCAACCCAGGTTACTAAATAACATATTATTCATCAACTTTAAATAGTAAAACATAAAACCTATTATATCTTGAAGGATCTAGCTTAGATTTAGGGTTTATACCTTCTTGAATAACCTTTTGAATTCATCTCTTTGCTACTGACTTTGGCTTGCTATTGACTGATTTTGGATCACAATATGGAGTATTTTGAGTGTATAATGTGTGAGCTTAGAGATGTGAAGAATAGCTATGTATAGATAATTCAAGTGAGGGCTAAATGGTCTATAAATCCCTTTTCTTGAGAACTAAGCTTCGATATAGTAATTGATTGGTGTTTAGGTGTCCAATTGTGACCGACAAGGCTTGATTTTGAGCACATGGACTATCTCAAGTGGTGATTAACCATATTTGAGCTTACCTCTTAGTTAAAAGGATAATAAAATAGCATTTTGGTCATTTCCTAAATAATTTTAAGGGTATTTTAGTAATTTCACACATATAAGGATAATTTTGTCATTTCACATACTTTTATAATTTACCCCTTAGGTTTTGACACTTAGAATTTACTAATAAGGATTAGGGTTTTGATAATTAAGGTTTGGGTTTCTTAACTTTGAATTAGGGTTTTTTAACTTATGTGACACTCCCAAATCCGGGTACTCAACTTCCCTCAGATTTGATGTTCACTCAACAAAATAATTAACATCTAGCTACCCATAAAAACGATAATAATAAAATTGAAATAAAAATCCTCCCAATATAGGGTTACAATATCTTAAACGAATAAATCCTAAGTTATCTAACCTTAATACATCATATGCGAAAACATCATAAACAATCTTAAACATCACATTATAAGTCTTAATGTAAACATTCTCGAATATAAAAAAAGTCTTCACATTTGTTTGTTTTTTCCTTGCCCTTACTTGTGGACGGCTCATCAACTCTTTCAATCTTAGCTGCAATGTTATTATGCAAGATTGAGCAACAATTGACCACAAGTTTAACAATAGACTAATAATAATAACATGCGAATAAACAATGGATACTGAACCAAAAGAAGTCTCGAATTTTGAATTAAGATTAGAACAGGAATCAAAAGTACATCTGAGGGTCATAAGAACATGAACTATGTCCCAAGTTATCAAGTATTTCTACTTTAAACCTTTAACAATCGTAAGACTATATGGACCTAATTTTTCGTACTTAGGGGGATCAACCCTATGTGCCATGTATGTGCACAACATCTTAACGCTATCACGTAATATAATCCCCTGTAGAAGGGTTGTTCATCTCAACTTTGACATTAGATTCCGCACCAAAGGAAGTTTGGTTTGGATTGATCTCAAGGGTAATTTAGAGTTCAATAATCATCAACTAAGGATTAGGTGAATCAATAAGGAATCACTATTTATTAGAGGTTTTAGTGAAATATCGAAATCAATAATCAAATCAAAGATTGAATCTCAACTCTATACAATTGACTTAAAAGATTGGATCTCAATTTTACACAATTGAATGAACTTTGTACAATAAAAGTAATACTTCTAAAGAATTAGAACATTTCATTTGGAACCATAAACTTGAATAATTAAGCTTTGAATAGTTCGAAATAAGAATACGAAGCTTGCTCAATAATAATAAGATTTAAGAACTTGCTCAATCTAAGAATAGGGTTTGGAAACTTGCATCATGCATAGGCTAAACAATTACTATTTATGTTCACTGCAAGTCCTACACACATACCATATGTATTCACGACATTCATTAGTTACATTAATACTAACCTTATAGTTTTAGTTCCCTCTTTTAATACAACTTGTTATCTGGTTTAAATTCTGCTCATTACCATCATTAAATATACAGGACTGAAATCTCAAATCTTAAGTCTAAACAACATCATATCATCTCATGGACATTGTTGACTTATGTCATACTCCATCCTAAATGTTTTGATGATGACCATATTATTACTCTAATCATGCTCTATGAAAATTTCAGGAAAAGAAATGGCATTAAAGGAACATTGAGGAGGAAACTATAAAGACTTGAGATCTTTGAAGGATAAAGGACCTTTTTGAGTCCTAGAAAAAAATGTAAGATCTTAGCATTTATTACTTTCCAATACAAAGCTCTAGGGTGTAACGATCCCAAAATTCATACAATTTAATTCTCAACTTTGGTCGTTAATAACACATCTACCTTCTGATTTTACATCATTATTCGATGCTAAACATTATAAAATACGGAATAATTTGAAATTTTATGTCTTCTTACTTTAATTCCCTGAATCAAAATCTTTAACATCTACATGTCTTTGAATCAATCGTATTTTATGATTCACTTTATCACTGTTATTATATAAAATTTTACATTTCAATACGATAACCTTTACATATCAGATAACTCTAACTTTAGCTTTACAACTCAACATAAAACTATACATCATAAAACATTTAGTACATCTCATTAATCTTAATCATGGTATACAGAAATAACAACTTTAGTTAAAATATTAATCTCCGTGTATTATTTTTGATCCACCTCATTCAAGTAGCATATAGTGTTACCTTCAATCCTTAACCCACAAAAATGGTTATTTGCAAGGTTGAGCTCGACAGCCCAGCAAAATCTAACAGTTTTCATGCATCACGTAGCACATAATAACATGCTCAACATATATCTCATAAACATTGGACTAACATAACATACATGATGCAGTTCATATAACAAGTATAAAGATTGAGTTCCTTACTCAATCAGCATGCTTTACTCAATCAACATAGTCATAAGTTGACTTTAAAATTTCATACATTCAACATACATATAACACATCATACACATTGCAATAAATATTTAAAACATCTAATCACCAAGTTCACATAGTAAATAGCAACTGAAAGACTTGCCTTTATCGGCGTTTTACCAACACGCTAATACTTCTCGTCCTTGCACAACCTACACTGTATGTGAGATTGATAATAAACAAAATCAATACTTGATCTCATGGTCAAATTTATTCTAAGACATTACTTTATCTTATTATCCTTTATAATATCTTTATAGACATCTAACTGTGTTTTATATGCTACTCAGTTTTATTTTCATTTTTATCACCACACATGCTAGACTATCACACTTGTATTTTAATGTGCGTATATCACACCATTTTATTATACCACTTTGATTTCAAAAATGTATATTCAACACATTGTTTACATGTTTAATTTTACTTCAAAAACCAAAAATTGCCCTTTTCAATTTCTTTCCATTATTATTCTTCTATTATCATCTTTTCATACTCAGATATCCAATATTAGCCATTAGTTAGACACTTTGTATACCAAAGTTTAGAAACAATATTACTCTTAGGCATTTTATCGAGTACGTTATGTGCACACATTAACTTATCTCAACTCTTGATCTTAAATGGTTAATTATGTATAGAATATGATAACACATATCTATACTCATTACATATGTCAAAACATATTTTTAATCATCAAAATATACTATCACCCAAAATCTTAATTCAAGCAGAATTAAAAAACTCATCTTCACAATTTCTTTAACAAAACGTTGTTTTCGTTTTTAACGTAACTCCTTCGTTACATGTCCGTTTTTGTTCCTTCTTATATAAAATTAACCCTTACTCAGTGTACTACAACCTCATCTAGGCCTTAAAGTTAGACCCTTATCCATCTAAACCAGATTCTGCAATTCGTCAACTAGTCTAGATAATTTCAATTTCTGGACATCCTTACTAAACAATTTATTTTGGACATGACCCGGTCCATAAAATGGCTCAATCTCGCGTGTCTGGCTAGTAAAATTCCATATCTACAACTTTTCTGTTTAAAGTTTCTTCAGATTAAAAACACACGAATTTATATGAATTGTTTAAAAGTCAGAAACCGTAATAGTTTTGATTTTCTGGGCAGATTATTTTCCCTTCGTACCAGCCTTACTAAAACAGACATTGCATAAAATCTACAAAGAGTTTTCATGTGATTCTACTTTAAGAATATAGCTTACTTCTGTATCTTCGATTTGATATAAGGCTCACTTTCTAACTCATTATACCCAAAGAGGTATGAATTTCACAAGATCTGTCCACAATTACTCAAAATCTACGAATTTTGTTCTTCAAATTTTCTTTCCATTTCACTTTCTTTCTTGAATCCTCTTGTTTGATTCTTGATAATCCAATATTAAACCAATAAAAACATGATTAAGCACGATCTACTACCCTAGAACATAAATCTACCCAAAAAAAAAAATCAAAGATTAAATAAGAGTTTAAAAGTTACTTTTTTAGCTTCTTCTTCTTCTTCTTCTTCTTCTTCTTCTTCTAGCTCATCTCAATTCCTCTATTTCTCTCCATCTCTCTCAATTTCTCTATTTCTCTCTTCCACCAAGACTCTTGCTATAAAAAAACTCTAGAATTTCTTCTTGTGTAACTCCTCATTTGGGTAATAGTTATGTTAATAATTAATATAATAGTAACCCCCACTAATAACATAAGGCTTATGTTACAAAACTCTTAAATGCATGACCAATATCACATTAAACAATCTTAGTAGCATAACCTCACTTTTCCATCATTAGTTAAGCAATCTAATGGTTAGGCTATTCATTATATACTATTATTACTTTACTATGACATATAACATATTTCTAATGTCACACTTAAATAATTTAAAATTATTTTATTAGTACAATCAATTAAACTTTAATAATAAAATGCACATCAATTATAAAATTATCTATCAAATTATAACGCTTAATTAAATTAATCTATAACAACCAACATCAAATATTTATTATTTAATAAAAAAATCAACTAAAATATTTATCTAACTCAAATAAATATTTTAATTAATTATAAAAATCACATTCGTTATATTTCTCCCTCTTTATTAGGATTTCGTCCTCGGAATCACTAAAATCTCTCTTACCTAGTTTTCATCTCGTCTCTTTTAGAAGTCTATTGTAGAATAACTTCAACGCATTACCTTAACATAAGTTCTATATTTTTTGTTTCTCTCAACAATTCTTGAAAGTTTTTATTTCATAACATTTACTTAGACTTAACTATATTCCGAGTATTATACATTCTTTAAGTCATCCATTATCTTTTATTCAACTTATAAACACTAGGGATATCACATTCACCCATTCTTCTAAGAATTTCCTCGTCGAAATTTTATTTATTAATCTTCATTCATTCTATTTATCAAAATAGATTTTACGTTACTCTTCATTTATTCATTGAGTTCTATAACAAAAATCTCTCCTTTAAGGATATTCCCATCATCACCATAATCTTCACATCTCATTCTTCGAAAAACTTCATATTCTCTCTAGATAATTCATCTCTTTCTTTATTTAGTTCGTTTACGGATTTATTATAGTTTTTTAATTCTCCCATCACCAAATGTCATATTGTCCAACTTTTCTTTTCTAAGGAATACTCTCCTTTTCACTTCCATCTTCTAGAATAACAAGAATCTTCCACAATTGTTCAATAATTGGGAAGTAGTATGAATAACTCAGGAATTTAAAAGATTCCAAATCATGTTCAGGGGTCATAAGACCTTGAAATCTTCTCTAGGTTTAATAATGCATCACCACTGTAAACCATTTTTAACAGAATGTTTAGCAATCACACAGACTGAAAACACTCTCTGCAAGTACTCTAGGTGATCAACAAATCATACCCCTACGTCGTGCACAACGTATTACATCTTAACTTCTTAACGACTATATGCGTTACTTTCGGAACCATTGTTAACGATAACATGTCCCCTTTTACAGGGTTGTTCACCTCAGCTTTTTAACATCTGAATCCGCACCAAAATAATTTGGTTCGGTATAACTTCTCATGAAATGCTTGAATTTCATGAACATCTTTCAATATTCTTCTAGCTGAATCAAATAGCATAGACTTCTACAACAATTCGGACATCAATCGAAATATACATATACACGTATATATATATATATATATATATATATATATATATATATATATATTGTTATATCTTAAAGAAACCTCAAAAATATTTTTATGACGTCATGATACCGCACTGTATTTACAGTCCGTTTGAGGATTCCGTCATTTTGTGACTTTGTCATACTACATTATACCATAGTGGGCTGACGATCCTTAGATCACATCCAACACTAAGAAATTCTGCATTGATAACTCCATCGTTTTTATCATCTTTGCACCAGGTTCCATGATGCATTAATGATATAAAATACATTTTGATATTTTCAAATCATTTTCGTCTAGCCGAAACAATTAGCATAGACTATTCTTTAAACAGTTCAAAATCTTTGAAAATCAATTTTAGTGATATCATATCTCAACAGGTAACGATGTGTTAGTGTCCTGAAGTCCACACATACACATTTGTCACCATGCGTTGAGAGTAAAAATTCATTTTAAAAAGGCACATAGTGCGAAATTAGCTTGATGTAAAAAATTTGAAGTCTAGTATAGCTTGAAGATTTGGAAAAACTTACGTCTCCACTTTCTATACTGATCCATTGCCTAATAATTCTATATATTCCAATAATCCTTAATTCTTCATTCATAACTTAATTATACCCCAGTTCATCAAACTTACCGCACATTGGAAGTTCAGGACTTGCCACAATAATATGAGTTTAAGAACTTATCCTAGTCAGACCATAGGCGTCCATTCGTTGAGGGGTTCAAAACATACCTTATTATTATGAGTCACGAACTTACCATATGCATTAGTTTTAAGAATCGCGCCCAATCCTAATAATATCTATCTAATCTTAATAGTTTCTAACTATCAAACATACACATGAGAAAATAATCACCTGTTTGCCACATATACATTGATAGCGCGACACCAACATTCCATTGATTATCAATATGATAAACTGAGTGCAAGCACAAAACCCTCACCCATACAATGATTTGTACAACTCAGCCATCACATGAGTCCTCAATTGAAATCCCACCTAACTCTATCTTACTCTTAACTTGCTCTTTGCTCGATACGAATTCCTCGTATCACATCATCTATAACTCCTCGTGAGTTATCTTGTACTATTTCATAGTACTCCATCTTCATAGCATTAAGCTATAATTATTCAAACCTTACAGACCATCTTTCTTTTATAACTTAAACTGATCACGTCGTGATCTTATTCTATAATCATCTCTCATAAAATTCTTTTGTTAACTCGTGATCGTTTTGTTTTACGGTCCCCTTTCTTTCCTTTCATTTACGACATTATTCGTTATCTTGGCTATTGGAGTTAGGTAACTATCATTTCTTATCTACATATCTCTTCAAGATTCTTCTTTGAATCATTTTGTTTATATAACAATTGTAAAACCCCAACTTTTTTAATAAAGATGAATTTTCTATAAATATTATTTTTGAATATTATGGAGTGAAATTGATATAATAGTTGTGGGTAATATTTATAGATTTTGCAATGTACGCAAGTTGTTATATAATATTCGATTGGTTAGGGAATATTCATTTTAACAGGAAATATTAGTACAACGGCACAATCATTGGTGGACCCCACAACGAAATTATTGTCGGATTGAGAAAACGACAAAAATTCTTTATGAAAATTACGGCGAAAGTTTTACCGTTAACTGTTGAAACACCCGGTGTTAAAAGTACAGTAATACGCGTGGTTGCATAGTAACACACGGTATTAATTATTGATGCTTACGTGATAAGTCACTCAGTGTTGTTGGTATTATTAATGTAATAATACAGAAAATCTTTTTATATAAAACAGAATACTTTTATAAAGTTATTCTATAAATAGAATATATTATATTCTATTATGCATAGTGTTGCATAGCGTCTGTATAGTGTTTTGCATAGTAAAATCTTTTTATATAAAACAGAATACTTTTATAAAGTTATTTGTTTTATTAGACAATAATTAGAACATATTATATTTTATTATGCATAGTGTTTGTATAGTGCCTACATAGTGTTTTCATAGTAAAATCTTTATAAAGTTATTCGTTTTATTAGATTATAAATAGAATATATTATATTTTATTTAAAAAATTTTGCTTTAAATATGGACCGTCAGATTAAAGTAAATCAATCTCGACCGTTTATGAGTTAGTTACTATGCATTCCATTTTTCTATAAATAGAAGCTCATTCATTCATTATTTTCTTACGAATTCACTGAAACTCTAGAGAGATAAACTATAGTGAGAAAGAAGAAAGTTTTATGTTACTTCACTAACTATATATCCAATACTCTTCTTCTTAAGGTAGGGAATATTATTTGTTGTACTCGTAAGGGGTGTTATTCTTTCTTATTCATGAAGAGAACCGTTGTTATTCCATTTCTTATTATTTTTTTGGAATAACCTGTATACGCAGTCTACCCTATACTTGGTGACATTTTTCTATTATTCTGTTGGAACATCATGTCTTTGTGTTTTACACCGGACCTGGTTCAGTCTTTATTATTATTCCATTGGAACATCCTGTTTGTGTGTTTTACACCGGACCTGGTACTGTCTTATTATTATTCTGTTGGAACAACTTGTCTGTGTGTTTTACACCGGACTTGGTTCCGTCTTTATTATTCTGCTGGAACATCCTGTTATTGCAAATTTTGCCTGACCTGGTTCCGTTATTAATATTCTGTTGGAATAACATTTCTATGCGAAGTACCGCATGCATGGTGATTTCTTTTGTTATTCCATTCTTTATTATACTCAGTTGGTTAAAGTTTTGACTTTTATAATCCATGAAATTAGTAGAATATCTTTGATATTTGCGCTGCATCCAGTATTTTTTCATGGAAATATTCTTCTGATCATTCTTGAATTTTACTCTACAAAACAGTATCATGTTGACAATTTGGACGTTAATAATTCCTGGATAAAATAATTCTTGAACTTGTTTTATTGAATTCTTATATCATTGTCATCATCCTCATGTTTATATTTTGTTGAAAATCATCTGTGGCCTGTAGTGCATAGATGGACTTGGTATGATTATGACCAGGGATTATTCGGTGTAATCATGACCGTAATGTTACAAGCGATGTGGTAAAAGTCCTCATTGGCCCGTAGTGCATTGATGGACAGTTGTTGGCATGATCATGACCATTAATGAATACACAAATATTCTTGGCCCGTAGTGCATGGATAATTGTTGTTGTGATACTAAAGAATACCCTTGGCCGTAGTGCAGGGGTGATTTGATGATGTGGAATATTTATTAAGCTGAGTCTCAGCGATAACAGTGATGAAAAACCTTTTTAATCATAAAAGATAGTAGATTTTATTTTCTACTTGACTCTTTTAATGGATTGCTTGTTCCGCTGCAGTTAAATGTGATGTCTATTATATTTTATCAGTTTAACATTGTTGGAGACTAATGATAATTTATTCTGCATTATCTTAGTCATAATATTTCTTACTGGGCTAGTTGAGCTCACCCTTCCTTTCACTGTTCTCTTCAGGAAATGAGAATATAGCTCGGACGAGTCGGGGAACGGAGTGATGGTCCAGAGGATAGCATTAGTAGTCCTCACTATTCTGTGAAATAGTGTGATAATAATTGTAATGAGGACTCCTTTTTAGTTTGTATAATCTCTAGTAGATAATATTTGTATTCAAACTCACAGTTTATGTTTTGTCGTATTGTACACAACAGTTGTATTAGAATTTACATACCATGTAAGTGGCGACCCAAGATGGGTGATGTATATCTAATTTTGGGGGCGTCACAGTTGGTATCAAAGCTTAGGGATATGATCCCTGGCTAAGATGTGAGACTAAAACTAGGAGGGGAGAGACGGGGAATTCTTTCGCTAGTATGACCTACCTAAGTTTATTTGGTATTTGATTGGTCGGTCAGAGTATAGTGATAATATGTTGCATGTCAATTAACCCTTGTTTTGTGGCAGTGTTTGAAAATGGCATCCGAGAATGTTGAGAATAGCAATGGAGCACAGGAGACTGTTGAGTCTCCACAAATCAATAATCAGGACAATGTGCAACAGGATGACGATAATCCTCCTGTAAACAACAACACTGATCAATTAACAAACGACGGTATGTTTAAGAGCTTTTTAGAATTCATGCAACATCAGGCGAAGACGACTCCTTTTCGTAATGCAGGAGCAAACAATGGCAACCCATGGTTGGTCACCGCTAAGCAATTCAAGGAACTGGGACCACCGGAGTTTTTGGGAAAGCCAGAACCACTTAAGGCAGAGACGTGGTTAAAGCAAATCACCAAGATGTTTGATGTCTTGGGATGCTCCGAGGAGCAAAAGGTTCCTTTTGCCACCTTTATGTTGTGTGAAGAGGCATATCACTGGTGGAAATATGTAAAACGTACCCAGCCTGACGCACTCAAGATGTCTTGGGAGAAGTTCCAAGAGCTGTTCAACGACAAGTACTTTCCCAAAAGTATTCATCACATGAAAGAGGTGGAGTTTATCAAGTTGGAACAAAACAATATGACCGTGTCGCAATACGAGGCTAAATTTGCGGAGTTATCCCGGTTTACATCCCATTTGGTCGATAATGAGGAGCGAATGACGCGAATGTTTTTAAGAGGTTTGAAGCCGGAGATACGCCAATATCTTATTTCTCATAAATTGTGTTTGTATTCAGATGTTGTAAATAGGGTTAAGTTAGTGGAGCGTGATAATGAGTCAACGCAACCAAAAGAGAGCTGCCGACAAAATGATAATACCGGTGATAACAGTCATCAAAGCGGTGATAATAAGCATAGAGGGAATCAACATGCCAGAAATGGTAACCACTTCGGTGGTAATTATGGTCAAAACAATAAGAATGGACATTTCAAGAAGAGGAGATTCAACAATGGTGGAAAGACGTCAGCACCAGCACCCGTTGTTAAGGAAGGAGAACGATCACCTATCATATGCTTCAAATGCGGAGGGAAGGGACACATTAGTCCAAACTGCGCGATGCCGTCCAAATCATGTTATAATTGTGGAAGAGAAGGTCACTTAGCCCGATTTTGTTGTTCACCGAAGACAAGTTCAGCTAGGATGGAGGCACCAAAGGCAGTCCTAGAAAAGTCAAAGCCGGTAGTTTAAGAGAGAACGTTTTTTTTTCGTGACAAGGAACCTGAATAAAATTATCACGGGTATGTTAGTCATAAACTCTTGTGAAGTCTATACCGTGTTAGATACCGGTTCTACTCACTCTTTTATTTCACCTAGTTGTGTTCAATATTTGAATTTAACTCCTGAGAAGTTAGATTTTGATTTATCTGTTGAAACTCAGTTGGGAGAAACCTTCATTACCTCCACTATTTATAAATCTTGTTCAAATCAACACTTTCACGTTACCTGTCGATCGTATCTCTTTGAAAATACTTGCCCTTGATGTGATTTTAGGAATTGATTGGTTAACTACTCATCATGCTTTTCGTCAGGTTGTTAGCTTTCATATTCCTAACCAACCAGTTATGCGAATTCAAGCAACCAAATCACTAAAGTCAATCATGGTCATATCAAGCCATAATTAAAGAGCCCCGATCCTTTCGTTGTTGACTTCCTTGTATGGAATGCACCAAAGCCAGAATTTCTGTAGGTGACGCTGTGAATGACGATGACAAGTTGATAGGTATCAATGTGACGCTTTACCCAAGTCTTGGATGAGAGTCACAGTTTTAAATGATATTACTATTGTTAATAAATTTCCTTACGTATTCTTTTAGACTTCTTAGCCTACCGCTAGAGCGTAAAATCGAATTTTGTATTGACCCCAATACAAAACCCATTTCTAAAACCCTCAAATATTTCTTCAACTAAAATGAACATAACATGCGCCAAAGACGTTGGCTCAAGTTATTGAAGATTACGATCGTACCATTCAATACCATCGTGGGAAAACAAACGTGGTAGCTGACGCGTTGAGTAGAAGATCGTATGCGTTTATGAGTGCGATGTTGTTAACACAAAGACCCATTTCGTACAACTTACAAATGATAAAATAGAGTTAAAGACTCTAGGAACCCACGTGAAGATAACGAATATACGAGTAGTATTAATCGACTTTAATCGATAAAGTTAAAGCCGTTCAAGCTACACACCCGAAGCTAATGAATGTGAAGAATTAAGAAGGTTCAAGAGGGCGTTATTCCAGAAGCAAAAATCGATGAAGAAGGAATACTTCGAGTCAACTCTAGACTTTGTGTTCCTAACGACCCTGATTTATAGTATAAAATCATGATGGAGGTGCACAACACACCGTTTGTAATCCATCCTGGGAGTACCAAAATGTATCATGATCTTCGATATACATTTTGGTGGGGCAATATGAAGAGAGAGATAGCGTTGTTTATCTCAAGGTGTCTAACGTGTCAACGAGCCAAGGCGGAGCATCAAGTACCAAAAGGTCCATTGCAACCACTTGAAATTCCAGAAAGGAAGTGGGAGCACATTACCATGGATTTTGTTACTGGTCTTCCCAAAATTTCTCAAGGCATAGATGCGATTTGGGTCATTATTGATAGATTGACCAAGTCTGCTCATTTCTTACTGATACGAGAAACTTATACACTTGAATTTTTTATTTGTATGTACATAAACGAGGTTGTAAGATTGCATGGTATACCAGTATCCATAGTTTTCGATCGAGACCCAAGATTCACTTCGCGATTTTGGGTTAGTTTGCAAAAAGCTATGGGCACATATTTACAATTTAGCTCGGCATATCATCCTCAGACGGACGGACAGTCGGAGAGTACTATTCAAACTCTTGAAGATCTATTAAGACTACGTGTCCTTGATTTCAAGGGTAGTTGGGACAAGTTCTTACCATTAGTGGAGTTTTCCTACAACAACGGTTATCAAGCAAGTATTGGTATGGCTCCATTCGAAGCGTTGTATGGAAGAAAATGTCGTTCTCTAGTATGCTAGGATGAGGTGGGTGAAGCAACGTTGTTGGGACCAGAGTTGGTACGTATGACTACGGAAAATATTCAAATGATCCGGCAACGTATAAAAACCTCACAAGATCGACAAAAGAGTTATGCTGATCTTCATCGAAAGGACGTGGAATTCGATATAGGAGATCATGTGTTGTTACGTGTTGCTCCATGGAAAGGAGTTACGAAATTTGGAAAGAGAGGAAAGCTCAATCCTCGATTCATCGGCCCATTTTTAATCCTTGATCGAGTAGGAACTGTGGCCTATAGACTCGCTTTACCGCCAAGTATGTCCCGTGTTCATAATATTTTTCACATATCCATGTTACATAAATATATGGAAGACCCGAACCATATTATTGAGTTGGAACCGGATGAAATAGCAGAAGATTTGACGTATGAAGAGGTTCCTTTTTAAATCTTGGATAAGAAAGAATATATTCTACGCACAAAGGTTATACCTCAAGTCAATGTTTTGTGGAGAAACCACGATGTTGAGGAAATGATTTGGGAGTTAGAATCTGATATGAAATCAAGGTATCCTTACCTCTTCGACATACCAGGTACGTACCCTAACTTCATGGGCAAAATTTTATAAGAAGGGGAGATTGTAAAACCCCAACTTTTAGAATAAAGATGAATTTTCTATAAATATTATTT
This sequence comes from Panax japonicus, assembly GCA_020205505.1. NCBI lineage: Eukaryota > Viridiplantae > Streptophyta > Magnoliopsida > Apiales > Araliaceae > Panax > Panax japonicus. Next base: position 25,996,844 of record CM035105.1, read on the forward strand.
TTGAATATTATGGAGTGAAATTGATATAATAGTTGTGGGTAATATTTATAAATTTTGCAAAGTACACAAGTTATTATATAATATTCGATTGGTCGGGAAATGTTCATTTTAACAGGGAATATTAGTATAACGGCACAATCATTGGTGGACCCCACAACGGAATTATTGTCGGATTGAGAAAACGACAAAAATTCTTTATAAAAATAACGATGAAAGTTTTACCGTTAACTGTTGAAACACTCGGTGTTAAAAGTACAATATTACGCGTGGTTGCATAGTAGCACACGATATTGATTATTGATGCTTACTTGATAATTCACTCAGTGTTGTTGGTATTATTAATGTAATAATATAGAAAATCTTTTTATATAAAACAGATTTCTTTTATAAAGTTATTCTATAAATAGAATATATTATATTTTATTATGCAATGTGTTGCATAGTGTCTGCATAGTGTTTTGCATAGTAAAATCTTTTTATATAAAACAGAATACTTTTATAAAGTTATTTGTTTTATTAGACAATAATTAGAATATATTATATTTTATTATGCATAGTGTTTGCATAGTAAAATCTTTTATAAAGTTATTCATTTTTATTAGATTATAAATAGAATATATTTTATTTTATTTAAAAGATTTTGCTTTAAATATGGACCATCAGATTAAAATAATCAATCTCGACTGTTCATGAGTTAGTTACTATGCATTCCATTTTTCTATAAATAGAAGCTCATTCATTCATTATTTTCTTACGAATTCACTGAAACTCTAGAGAGATAAACTATAGTGAGAAAGAAGAAAGTTTTATGTTACTTCACTAACTATATATCCAGTACTCATCTTCTTAAGGTAGGGAATATTATTTGTTGTACTCGTAAGGGTGTTATTCTTTCTTATTCATAAAGAGAACTGTTGTTATTCCATTTCTTATTATTCTATTGGAATAACATGTATACGCGGTCTACCCTATACTTGGTGACATTCTTCTATTATTCTGTTGGAACATCCTGTCTGTGTTTTACACCGGACCTGGTTCCGTCTTTATTATTATTCCGTTGGAACATCTTGTCTGTGTGTTTTACACCGGACCTAGTTCCGACTTATTATTATTCTGTTGGAACATCCTGTCTATGTGTTTTACACCGGACCTAGTTCCGTCTTTATTATTCTGTTGGAAAATCCTGTTATTGCAAATTTTGCCTGACCTGGTTCCGTTATTATTATTCTGTTGGAATAACCTTTCTATGCGAAGTACCGCATGCATGGTGATTTCTTTTGTTATTCCATTCTTTATTATACTCAGTTGGTTAAAGTTTTTGACTTCTATAATCTATGAAATTAGTAGAATATCCTTGATATTTGCGCTTGATCCAGTATCTTTTTATGGAAATATTCTTCTGATCATTCTTGAATTTTACTCTACAAAACAGTATCATGTTGACAATTTGGACGTTAATAATTCCTGGATAAAATAATTCTTGAACTTGTTTTTATTGAATTCTTATATCATTGTCATTATCCTCATATTTATATTTTGTTGAAAGTCATCTGTGGCCTATAGTGCATAGATGGACTTGGTATGATTATGACCAGAGATTATTCGGTGTAATCATGACCGTAATGTTACAAGTGATGTGGAAAAAGTTATCATTGGCCCGTAGTGCATTGATGGATAGTTGTTTGCATGATCATGACCATTAATGAACAAACAAATATTCTTGGCCCGTAGTGCATGGATAATTGTTGTCGTGATACTAAAGAATATCCTTGGCCGTAGTGCAGGGGTGATTCGATGATGTGGAATATTTATTAAGCTGAGTCTCAGCGATAATAGTTATGAAAAACCTTTTTAATCATAAAAGATAGTAGATTTTATTTTCTACTTGACTCTTTTAATGGATTGCTTGTTCCGCTGCAGTTAAACGTGATGTCTATTATATTTTATCAGTTTAACGTTGTTGGAGATAATGATAATTTATTCTGCATTATCTTTGTTATAATATTTCTTACTGGGCTAGTTGAGCTCACCCTTCCTTTCACTGTTCTCTTCAGGAAATGAGAATATAGCTCGAACGAGTCGGGGAACGGAGTGATGGTCCAGAGGATAGCATTAGTAGTCCTCACTATTTTGTGAAATAGTGTGATAATAATTGTAATGAGGACTTCTTTTGAGTTTTTATAATCTCTAGTAGATAATATTTGTATTCAAACTCACAGTTTATGTTTTGTCGTATTGTACACGACAGTTGTATTAGTAAGTTGTATTTGAATTTATGTACCATGTATGTGGCAACCCAAGATGGGGGATGTATACCTAATTTTGGGGGCGTCATAACAATTCCTACTTTAAGAATTTCCAACTTCATTTACATTGCTCAACATTCCAATCGAGTTTAACATTTTCATCATACGTATCTATTTTCTACACTTAGTACACATCGAGTCTCTAATAGTTTCAATATGGTATGATGAGTGGTTTCCCACAAACAACCAACAAACTAGGTTCCGAGTTACTAATTCGTATATACCTCCATTCTATGAAGGAATCGTTTAGCCCAGATACCATACATCAACTACTAAATAGAACAACTGTACCATACTTAACTATAACTTTTATTCTTACCTTCTTTATCATTCTCTTCTTATAGACATTGTCTATTTATTATAACCTTACATTCTTATTATTGGAGTTGGGTAACCCCATAACTCTGCGAGATTCTTCTTTGAATCCTCTAACGCATGTTTTAATCCATTCTCTATACGTTCCTTAAAATACATCTTATTGTTCAAATTCTATCTGAGCTTATTCTTTCATTATCTTCACTTTCCTTCTCTAAGGTTATAGCCTACGGTACTCCTACCTAAGGTTTATAACCTACAGCTTTGATACCAACTGTAACGACCCCCAAATTCATACAATTTAATTCTTAACTTTGGTCATTAATAACACATCTACCTTCTGATTTTACATCATTATTCTATGCTAAACATTATAAAATATGGAATAATTTAAACTTTTATGTCTTCTTACTTTAATTCCCTGAATCAAAATCTTTAACATCTACATGTCTTTGAATCAATCGTATTTTATGATTCACTTTATCACTGTTATTATATAAAATTTTACATTTCAATCCGATATGCTTTACATGTCAGATAACTCTAACTTTAGCTTTACAACTCAAAATAAAACTATACATCATAAAACATTTAGTACAACTCATTAATCTTAATCATGGTATACAAAAATAACAACTTTAGTTAAAATATTAATCTCCGTGTATTATTTCTGATCCACGTCATTCAAGTAGCATATAGTGTTACCTTCAATACTTAACCTACAAAAATGGTTATTTGCAAGGTTGAGCTCGACAGCCCAGCAAAATCTAACAGTTTTCATGCATCACGTAGCACATAATAACATGCTCAACATATATCTTATAAACATTGGACTAACATAACATACATGCTGCAGTTCATATAACAAGTATAAAGATTGAGTTTCTTACTCAATCAGCATGCTTTACTCAATCAACGTAGTCATAAGTTGACTTTAACATTTCATACATTCAACATACATATAACACATCATGCACATTGCAATAAATATTTAAAACAGCTAATCACCAAGGTCACATAGTAAATAGCAACTGAAAGACTTGCCTTTATCGGCGTTTTACCAACACGCTAATACTTCTCGTCCTTGCACAACCTACACTGTATGTGAGATTGATAATAAACAAAATCAATACTTGATCTCATGGTCAAATTTATTCTAAGACATTACTTTATCTTATTATCCTTTATAATATCTTTATAGACATCTAACTGTGTTTTATATGCTACTCAGTTTTATTTTCATTTTTATCACCACACATGCTAGACTATCACACTTGTATTTTAATGTGCGTATATCACACCATTTTATTATACCACTTTGATTTCAAAAATGTATATTCAACACATTGTTTACATGTTTAATTTTCCTTCAAAAATCATAAATTGCCCTTTTCGATTTCTCTCCATTATTATTCTTCTATTATCATCTTTTCATACTCAGATATCCAATATTAGCCATTAGCTAGACACTTTGTATACCAAAGTTTAGAAACAATATTACTCTTAGGCATTTTATCGAGCACGTTATGTGCACACATTAACTTATCTCAACTCTTGATCTTAAATGGTTAATTATGCATAGAATATGATAACACATATCTATACTCATTACATATGTCAAAACATATTTTTAATCATCAAAATATACCATCACCCAAAATCTTAATTCAAGCAGAATTAAAAAACTCATCTTCACAATTTCTTTAACAAAACGTTGTTTTCGTTTTAACATAACTCCTTCGTTACATGTCCGTTTTTGTTCCTTCTTATATAGAATTAACCCTTACTCAGTGTACTACAACCTCATCTAGGACTTAAAGTCAGACCCTTATTTAGCTAAACTAGATTCTGCAATTCATCAACTAGTCTAGAAAATTTCATTTTCTGGACATCCCCACTAAACAATTTATTTTGGACATGATCCGGTCCATAACATGGCTCAATCTCGATTGTCTGGATAGTTAACTTCCATATCTACAACTTTTCTGTTTAAAGTTTCTTCAGATTCAAAACACATGAATTTATATGAATTGTTTAAAAGTCAGAAACCGTAACAGTTTTGATTTTCTGGACAGATTATTTTCCCTTCATACCAGCCTTACTAAAACAAACATTGCAAGAAATCTACAAAGAGTTTTCATGTGATTCCACTTTAAGAATATATCTTACTTCCATATCTTCGATTTGATATAAGGCTCACTTTCTAACTCATTATACCCAAAGAGGTATGAATTTCACAAGATCTGTCCACAATTACTCAAAACCTACGAATTTTGTTCTTCAAATTTTCTTTCCATTTTATTTTCTTTCTTGAATCCTCTTATTTGATTCTTAATAATCCAATATTAAACCAATACAAACAGGATTAAACATGATCTACTACCCTAGAACATAAATCTTCCCAACAAATTCAAAGATTAAATAAGAGTTTAGAAGTTACCTTCTTCTTCTTCTTCTTAGCTCATCTAGAATTTCTTCTTGTGTAACTCCTTATTTGGGTAATAGTTATGTTAATAATTAATATAATAGTAACCCCCACTAATAACATAAGGCTTATGATACAAAACTCTTACATGCATGACCAAGATCACATTAAGCCATCTTAGTAGCATAACCTCACTTTTCTATCATTAGTTAAGCAATCTAATGGTTAGGCTATTCATTATATACTATTATTACTTTACTATGACATATAACATATTTTTAATGTCACACTTAAAGAATTTAAAATTATTTTATTAGTACAATCAATTAAACTTTAATAATAAAATGTACATCAATTATAAAATTATCTATCAAATTATAACGCTTAATTAAATTAAGCCATAACAACCAACATCAAATATTTATTATTCAATAAATAAATCAACTAAAATATTTATCTAACTGAAATAAATATTTTAATTAATTATAAAAATCACATTTGTTACATAGGGCATGTGCATTACATATATGTTTGAGCTCACATATCCGGTGCTAAATACTGATACACTAAGCTCATGATATGAATTGCTTTAACTCGCTCACCATAACTTAAGGGATCTAATTAAACCATATATAGTAGCTTGGGTTAAATGGTTGATTGAATAAAATATTGTAAATTATGCAACCCAATTTATGGTAAAAATAAATATGGTATATCATGTATCATGCATCATAATAGTACTCCATAATCTAAGGAATCTATTGGTTATTTCCACCGGCCCAATCTATGGTAAGGTATATGGAAATTAGTCAGTGGATAACTTATAGTAATAAGTATATTGACTTCCACCATTTAAGTGAATGATATATAGTTGAAAGATGTAAGAGATATGATCTTCCACGTGATGAATAAATCAACCTGTCCTAAAATTACAGTGATAGCGTGATATCTCAAATCACGAACAAACATGATTTCTCGGTAAGTATATGTCAAATAAATGAATTGAGCATATCATGATTGACGTGTTAATTGCAAGATTAATGCACTGTGTTTCAAACGTTTATATCACTGTAGTGCGTCTTTGCAACGGTAATATCTTTTGGTTGCCTATAAAAGAATCAAGTCCATTAATAAGAAAAGCAAGAAAAACACATACTAATATTACGAAGCATACAAGCTATGAAATTGTTTTTTCTTCTGATTACTATTGATTACTCTAAGAAGAAGCTACGACTGAGGTGGTCTTGTAGAAAATATTCTTGTAATACTTTTCTTGCATATCATTACATACTAGAGCCTTGCATTGGTAAGTGATACATTGCTTGATCATTATACCTCTATTGTGTATTTTATATTTTATTATACAAATCAATATTCTCTAAATTGTGATCCTGTTTGGATTATTGTATTGTTACAATCAAGTTTGAAGAAAGCATATGTGCTTGAGGGTGCATAGGTGCACAAGGAGCAAAGGTGCTCAAATAGTTGGAACTTGTATTGTAATTGGAAAAGTTTAATAAAAGTGAGTCTCCAATACTAGTTTGTATTGGACGTGGATTAGACTACTATTATAGAGGGTAGTAGTTGAATCACGTAAAAATTTTAGTGTTTATGTGATTGCATTTTTGTGCTTTATTATTCTGCTAACTATCCAACAGCCTGCATTCTATATCCATTCATATCAACAAACTAATTCAACAAATTGTTTTATCATAATCACATTTTGAAAAAGTTAAGTCTCAGAATTATACATTTTTGGGAAGTAATACATTAATTCAATATCTTGTCTTAACATTTTAATTTACAAAGATATTGAATCCAGCTTGCTGCATTGAATATCCAAAGGAATTTGTAATAACCCGATAATTTTTATATAATTAAATTAGAAATTTTGTGTATAATTTTTTTAATTAATGTGAGAATATGTGCCAGGTAATGTGTATGTATTTATGTGATAAATAAAATTTATTTATTACATGAATAATTTCAAATAATTTTATTTTAGAAATTATTGATCATTATAAATTATATTCTTATAATAATTAATTTTATAGTAGAAATATTTTTATTATTTATTTTTCATGAAAATATGATTATTATATTATTTAAATAATATATGAAAAGATTATAGAATTTTTATAATAATTATTTTATTATATGAACTTTAGTTCAAATTATTTAAGTTAATTATTTCAACTTAATTCTTATTGTTATATATGAAAGATAAATCAGACATGGAATCCAAACCCTAAATTATGGATTAAAAGAATATTAATATAATATTATTTTATTTTGGTTCTATGAATATGTACAGTATATGTGTACACTGATAATGGTTGGTTAATTATGATACAATATTACAAAACCCTAGTATTATTTTAATAAACCCTAATTTGTTAGACAAATAAGACTGTAAGATTTTCAAGTAATTACGTTAGGTTATGAATGTCATGTGTTATTGATTTTATCCCTAATTATGTAAAACTTTAATTAATTTGGAACCCACCCTAATTAATTGAGATCCCTAATTACTAAATTAGGAAACCTAATTTCTAAATTTGGAAATCCACTCAATTATGAGTTCGAGACTGTTATGTAATTGTGTTAAATGAATTATGTTACGTAATATAGAATTTACTGTTAATTAGAGAAACCCTATATAATATTTAGAAAATCTAATTTCTAGAAACCCTAATTTCTAAATTAGTAAACCTAATTTCTAATTTAGTAAAATGAAATCCTAATGGCTAATTGTAATCCTTAATGCTAATTAATGGATTTTAAACCCTAAATATTTAAGTAATGGAATTAGAAAACTAATTATATTTAGTAAACTCTAATTTATATTTTTGGAAACTATATTGTTATTTTATTTCAAACCCTAATTAAAAATCCTAAAACATCTGTGCGTTAAACCTTAGGGTTAAACCCTAAGGGTCAAACCCTAAGGGTTTGACAAGTTACTAGTTTGCCCTTAATTTTAAAAGTCCAATGACAAAAATGCCCTTATTGCATAATTGAGGCTTGCTTGCAAATCTTGCTATATATTGAGTTGGTAACCTAATCTAACCACTCCATGTGACAAAAATCTTCAGCAATCAACATTATATCTCAGCTACTTACATTATTAATCGTCACATATATAGATTGGGAGACTCCCACCATTCTAGCGCGCCTGCGCTATTTCCCAGCGCCCAGCTATGCGCCCGCGTGCACGGGTGGCGCACCCGCGCTTGGCTTCGCATAGATTATAGTTTTTGTCATAACTTTCTCATTTTAAGTCCGAATTAGTTGATTTTTGAATCGTTGGACTCGTTAAACTCTTAGCTACTCATCTATAGAATAATTATAACACTTCAAAAACAATAATAAACCCTTTTAAGGGTTCCAATTTAGTGTCCATACTATATTTTCATGTTTTAAACACATTAGTGAATTGTCCTAATCTTAAGAATAACCATGTTGGTTTTGTATGTGGGTCGTTGGACCACATGGTAAGAAATTGCCGAAAGAAAGAGTTGGAGGAAAGTAAAGGTGTTAGTAGTGGCAAATTAGCCATTACTGGACCACCATCGTCGGGTAGACCTATAGGTCGTACTTTTAATATGACGGTCCAAGATGCGGTTGCATTAGCGGATGTAGTAACAGGTATCATTCTAGTCAATACAATGAATGCTTATGTGTTGTTCGATTGGAATGCTACTTTTCTTTTATAGCATAAGAATGTTCTAAGTGATTAAGTTCATTCCCGAAAGGGATTATAAATTCCTTTACACGTTAAGGTATAAAATGAGGAAATAACTTTCGTTATTTTTTATTTGTTAAAATTGTTTCATGGATAATAGAGGAAAACAAGAATCGGTAGATAAGTACCAATAAAGTTAAGAGAATTTAAAGTAATTCTCGGTATGAATGAGTAAATAAATTATAGAACTTTACTAAATTGTTAGAATAAAGGTATGAATCTTCGGTTTCCTAGGAAAACCCAAGGTAGTATTTTATGTTAATAAATCACCAGAACATTCTTGTTGTCTAAACCATGATGCAAGTTAGGAGGATGTTAAGAAATAGGATGAGTCGTTACGTTTGAGTATCGATTATTATAAGAGGAGTAAGTTAGCAGTTAATAATAAATAGTCATTTCCAGGATCGATGATCTATTTGATCAGTTGAAATGGGCAAAGAATTTTTCTAAGATAGATTGGTGTACGGGGTATCATCGGTTAAAAGTAAGGAAGAAGGAGGATGTACCTAAGACGACGTTCAAAACTCATTATGGTTATTACAAGTTTCTGGTTATTTCATTTGGGTTGACTAATGTACTAAAGTTAGACTTTCCGTAAGGGGCACCAAATAAGTCGGTGGCAAATTGATAGGTACTATTGTAAGGTGCTATGGTTGAAAATACCATTAACATCACAGAGTGTTCAAACAATATTTGGAAGAATATGTTGTAATGATCATTGGTGATATTCTAGTCTATTTTAAGACATCAGAAGATCACACTAAACATTTAAAAATAGTGTGGGAAACACTACAGAAGGAAAAGTTGGATATAGATGACTTTGTAATTTATACCGATACTTCGCATAGAGGACGAGGTTGCATGCTCATGTAGCATGTCAAGGTCATTGCGTATGCGTCACACCAGTTAAGGAAGATTAGTATTTATACGGGGAGAAGTGTGAGATATATATGGACTCTAAGAGTCTGAAATATATCTTCACATAGAAGGAGTTGAATATGAGATAGATAAAGTGATTAGAATTGATAAAGGATCACGACTGTGATATCTTATATCATTCAGGGAAGGTAAACTCAGAAGCCGACGCGTTAAGTAGGAAGGGTAGGGAAAAGCTATCGATGTTAACGACTCAGAATGAGTTAATAACGGAGATGTCGAGAACAGAGTTAGAAGTTAAATTAAGGAATGAAGTGTTAGAAATGTTATTCACAATGTAGACTCAATCCATGAAAATGGAACGAGTTAAGTAAGTACAACTAGGTAATGAGGAATGCAAGCGAATGAAGAAGAGGATGTAGGATGAAGAAAAGATCAAGAATCATCTCGTTTTGAAGGAGAAATTTGAGTTCCAAATAATTATGAGTTAAAAGAAGAAATAATCAGATAGAGATATCGTAATGTGTTAGTAAACGCTTAACTTCCAACTCAGATTATTGATAGGAAGGGACAAGTTTTGTGAAATTAGATAATACCTTCGGTGAAGGTGAGTTGGAGGAACCACAATGTCGAAGAAGCAGCGTGGGGACTCGAGATTAAAATGAAGGAAAATTGTCCTTATTTGGTTATGTAATTGTAGCGAGATTTTGGGGACAGAATATTTATAAGGGGGAAGAATGTAACGCCCGAGAAAAATCAGATTTTTTGATAATTAAATTTTTATTTGATTATGTGGATTAAATAAATTTAATTGAGTATTTATGTGAGTAAGCTAGTTGAAGGTCGTTTTATGACCTAGAAACGTCAGAACGTAGTAGTATTTTGGCTATGTGAATGAATTAAAGTGTTTGAATTTCCAAGACGAAAATAAAATCATTCTGAGAAATTTTCTGAAAAACACTATTCACGCATTTTTGCTCGGGAATTATTTTTGAACTTCTGAGAAATACGTAATGATAGAATATCGAGGTAAGATGGATTATCCAATAATATTTCAGTTATGGCGAACACAATTTTTTGCATGCGGACTTAAAACCTAACAGTTAAGGAAAGTGATTTTCGAGAAGGAATTTAAATGTGTATAATGAATTAAACCAATGATTGTATAATACGTAGGTATTGTACGAGGTAATGAATATGAGTATGATACGAGGTATTATACGAGTATGTATGAATGATGGTATGACGTACATGAATAAGTATACGAGTTAGAATGAGAGATTAATACGTAGAGAATACGTACTAAGGCTTTAAGCCTAATGTATTGGACTTGTAGAATTTGTTAGGAATTATACAAGCCCAAGGGTGGAAATGGTTATGTCCAATTTGAATCAATGTTAAAAATGTTCGTAATGTATAATCCAATAAGGATTAAAGTAAGCATAAAGTATGAGTTAAGTTAATTAAGCTAAAAGCCCAATATAAGAACCATTGGGTTATTAGATGGTTTAAACCCATGGGGCAACCCATGGGTGATCCAAAGTAATGAGCAAGTAAACTTAATGGTTAAGCAAGAGATAAGCTAGGTGATGATCAAGTAACTTAATGGCTAAGTGTTGTGATGAGCAAGTAAAGTGCTTCTGTGTGATGAGTAAGCTTAAAGGCTAAGTAAATGTGGTGACCAAGTAAGCTTAAAGGTTAAGCTATGTGACAAGCAAGTATACATAAGGACTAAGTAATGTGGGGAGCAAGCAAATAATGTGAAGGCCAAGTTAACTTAGTGCTTAAGCTAGGAATAGTAAGGAGGTGGATGGATTAATGACCCTTATGCCCTAACCTTGGCTTTCCTATAAATAGAGAGACTTGAATTTCATTTGTTGGTTGTTCATTTAATCCAACACTTTACAACTTATTGGTTAGAGAGAATAAGTGAGAATAAGCTAGTCTTTGCAATCTAAGAAGAAAGAAGAAGAAGTGAGTAGTGGTAGGATTTGTATGCTAAGAAGAAGTAGGAATGGTTAATCAATGGACTTAAGTCTTAATAAGCCGTGAATAAACACGTTGTTCATATATAAGTTATGAACTTAAGAAGAACTTATAAGAACTTGTAACATATTTACATGAATGAAGTTAGTATGATAAAAGGATGTAAGAATGATGGTTAGAAGTCATAAACTATCATAAGTCATGAGAAATGGAATTATAAGTAGTTTATACTTTTATAAGTTATAAACTTATGAAGAACAAGTAATATATTATCATGAATATAAGTTAAGGATATATGTATGTTAAGATGTCAATATGATGGATAGAATCCATTCGAAACGAGGAACAAATCATAAGAAATGAAGTTAAGGCAGAATTCAAGAGTTGGGACGATAATTGTCGAATTCGTGAAATTCTCGGAATGGAAGTCGAATTTTGATATTGAGCTTGGAAATATTTGTTTTCAATGGAGTCAAGTCTTATTTGGCATTATAGAGTTGCGGACTCAAAAATGACTGAATTTCGACTTAGAACGAAGAAACGAGTGTTGAACGTTCACGAATGTTTATCATTTTTTTAAAATGTACTAAAAGGTGAATTTGGAGTTAACGGATTCAAAATTATAAAATTCATGCATGAACACGTAGAGTATTTAATTTGTGAGCTAACAACGTTTGAATGTGTGACAGCCCCGAATTCGGGTCCCGAATCAACGCGGATCCCGTACTATCACTATATAACTATTACTATTTGCGAAAGATATAAACATAAATTGTTTATACAATAACTTTACACATTTTTTCCCAAGGTCGAGTAACCTTAACTTATACACAATTCATAACTTACTTGACTTACAAAATCATTAATATCATACAATTCTATTACAAATCTAATCGCACATAATAACTCTAAGCTGGAACTGTCTTTAACCTTTCCTTGTATCCGACGTATTCGCCTTAATTTGCAATGTTTATCATGATATAACAAGGGTGAGCATAAGATTTCCTAGCAAGTTTAAGTTGAATAATTAAACGATATATCATGATTGAAAGAATCTGAATAATAAGCTGGCTATAATTCAACAATATAGTTATGAATTACCACGAACAAACTTTGGCCTGAACAAATATTAAACATGAACAAATATATCTGGACCGAATGGTAATGAAGGTGATCAGCCTATCTTACCTGACCTATACATGCAATATGTACAGAGTACAATTCTACAATGGCAATCAGGAATGATTATCCATAAGCATATCTGAATGAAACAACTTTAAGTAGAGTTAAGTAAAACTTGCCTGAACCATTGATTACTACTACGCAATTTATAACGCTTTATCTGAGGACCTAATATTAGTAATATAGATCTCTAATATTAGAATAATATCATCACAATATAATACTATTATATATATACATACATAGAATAACCTAAAAACATAACACATAACCCTATCAGTCTATAACACACATACGACCTATCCTTAAGTCAAACTTTTACAGTCTAAGTTGAGTTCGGTACAATTCTAACATCCCGACGGTCTAGTAGGACAAAATTTCGAGTTTAAGTTCAATTAAACTATGTCTAAATACTTAACCATTATCTAAGATAATTTGTCTACAGTCAAAATATTTTTCATAAGTTCGTAATAATTTTTAGTTAATTATTACTATTTATCATAAATTTTCAATCATTGATATCATATTTATATGATTTAAATACCACATAATTCTTTTATCGTTGTTAACGCCAAGATCTTCTGCTACGTCCCAATCACGTAAGACGTCCTGATCCTGCACAGTAAACACGATAAACACCACAAGCTTGACGGCTGTTCCGTCGGGGGATAGCTCAGGCGTGAGAATTAGTATGTGTTCACAAGGTTAACAATGGAGGAATGTAATGTCTAGTGTCTAAAGAGATAATAATCCTTTTTTTGTGTGTGTATGGGTGAGAGAATCTGAATATATCTGAAGGTATGAGAACGTACCTGTTAGAGAAGGCTTCCTTGCTAGGTTATACTATCCCCGCATGGGTTACTGTGCCAACTACTACTACCTGACACCCCCTCTGATCTGATGGGCTCTGCCGACTGCATGTAGTTTATCTACTGCCTTTGGCCATTGTTTTCTACCGCTGGCCGGCTATGATCCCATCCACATTAATGCATGGCAAGCACTTTAGTCAACCGTCATGCTTTTTCATCATCACAAGTCAAAGATAGAGATATTAAAATATCTAATGGGTCGATCCATCGATCCAACCCGGTCTTATAGGATTAAAAGAAGCTGATACAGTGATTGGGCCCAACGAACCCCATGGCTTAATTATAAAAGCCAAATGGATTAAATTAATAAATGAGCCCAATTTATCCGGCACAAGATAAGAGAAATATCATGACCCAACATTGCCCCTAGTTTTTTGTTAAACAAAATGTTTAATAGAAAAGTATGAGTGGCCCAGGATAATTTACTAAAGGCAAATGGTAGAAGATAATTGAAGTGTACCCAATCACTGCCGACGAAATAAAAGGAGAAGAAAAAGGAGGCCCAAATCAGGAAAACCCAATCTAATAGATACATGAACCCAGAATCAGACCCTTCCCATTCAAATTCTGAATCATTACTAACATTTAATGAGCCGACCTTTGGACAACGTGTAACCGTCAGTATAAAAGGAAACTTTACCAAATTTGACAGTTTTACCTGCCTATTTGAAATTCGAGCGCCTTTTGAACTCTCTGCTACTCTGAACTTTCTCTCTTCCTCTGCAACTCATCAACAATGGCTTCCCAAGATTCTGAACAAGGCTCTCCCATATTAGTGACACCAATCACCGTCGTTCCACCAAGTTCTGCCAATGCCCGTGAAGGATCATCGACCTCGAACCCAAAGGGGGCGAAATCCGACAAGAATCCTCCCCCAAAAAACCCTAAATCTTCCTCTGAATACTACAGGAGCACAGAGCGATTCTCACATGCCAATACTCCCTCTATTATCATAGAGGAGGAACTGAAGAGGATCCGAACTCGATACCACATCCCGGATACCCATGCTGTTAGGGTTCCTAGATCTGGTGAGAAAATGTATCAACGACCAGAGGGTTGGACGGCCGTTCCTGTGACTCTGCTGGAGAAGGGGGTTCGCTTCCCCTTACATATTTTTATAGTGACTTTATTGGGGTTTCTGGGGGTTGGGTTCGCCCAACTGGTACCGAACTCCTACATTCACATCCTAGCTTTCGTGGCCTTCTGCCATGAATTAGGTGTGGAGTCCTCCTTGGACTTCTTCTTCACCGTATACAAGATAGTCCAATCTCGGGAGAAGGGGTTCAAGGCTATTAGCAAACATTCTCCGAAGTCAGGAGAAAAATTCGAGAGACGCTCGCTAGTGAACACTCCTTCGAGTAATAGGGGGTGGCACGAGAAGTGGTTCTTCGTCAGAGGTCCCGAAATTTCTTTGCTACCTGATTGGGCCACTGATGAAAAGATTTCTGCTGACTTCGGGGACATTTCTGAAGAAAGGGAAGTGGAAATGATGGAATTTTTTGATAACTTCCCTATGGAGGAGTGGAAATACGGACTTCTCTCAAAGCAGGCATGGTTATATGACCATAAATGTAAGTATCGATCTATTTTATATGTATATAAGAATTTTTTGAGAATGCTTTTATAATACGGGTTCTAACAGAATTGTTTGGTTATGCAGTGTCTTTGATCAAACCAAGCTCTTTAGAGATAAAAGAGTTTGAAGATTTTTTGTCTGGGAGGTCTTCGGAAGCTGTCAAAACTATGACAACAGAAGCTTCTCCCGAAGCTGAACCAGTCTCAAAAATCCATACAGACGAGTTCAGAGCTGACGAACCAGAAGCCGATGAGGTTCCAGTTCCGAAAGAGACCCTTCATCCTCGCCAGAAGAGGAGGGCAATAAGAAAGCCAAGATCAACACCCTTGCCAACTCCTTCTGCACCTACCCCAGAAGTTGAGCCATCCACCACATCTATTCCTCAAAGAGGAGGCTTATTAGATCGTCCTGATCGAAGAAGCATCCTCCGAATCAAAAAACTGAAAAGCAAAGTAACACCTTTGACAGCCGAAGAGCTTAGGGTGCCTCCGTCTTCGATCGTCCCTCCCTTCGTACCGCCTATAGAAATACAGATTACCAAAGATGGTGATCAGGATGAAGCCATCCCAACTCTGTCAAGGAAGAGGAAACGCACTCCCGACAGCCATCCGAGCTCTGCATCTGCAGTTCCTTCCCAAGAACCCCACCAAAACAAAACTCCATCTCCTGAAACCGTGTACGCTGAACCTGAACCTGAACCTACCCCTCCTGAACAACCCACTCCTTCCCCGAATAGGTCGAGACCCTCGCTTGAACGACCCGGTCCTTCAGGTCAGGGTTATCATGCCGAGGCCATGGGGTCTCCGACTCTGTGGCCCAGATTTAATGCTAACTTTCTATTTGACCTGTTCGGGGCCTTCGTGAGGGACATTGACGATCATCGGTTCAGTGATCACACGGATGGGAATCTGCTTGACGAAGGGATGAGCTATCTGGCTAAGGTAAATAACCATTCCTTTATGTTCTACCTCTGTTTTTGTTTGGATATATGAATACTGACTGGAATTCTATTTGAACATATACAGGCCAATGCTGTCTTCGGACGTTTACGTCCAAGGCATATAAATGGGGAGGCCGAGGAAGATTTCATGCGACAAGAGATTAATATGCTGAGATCAACCTTGGACCGAGAAAGGGCTGACAAAGAAAACGCTCTTTACACCATCGATGGCCTCCAACGAGATCTAGATCAAGCCAATATGGACCTAAAGATGTCTGATGATGAGCTAAGGGCCACAAGAGATGGGTTAGCCGCATCCGAAGCCAGCCAACGAACTCTGACTGATATGAACGCCGACCTGGTCGAAGAAAATCTGCTGCTGAAAGCCAAAAATGAGGAGTTTTCTTCGGCCAACCGAAGACTGGTTATTCAACTTGGGCTCAATCGAAGGCCAAGGATGAAGAGCGGAGACATAAAAATAAACGCCACAAACTTCGCCACAAAATAAAGGAGCTTGAGGGAAGGGGTCCTCTTCTGACCGAAGAGTTGAAAAAGCAGATTCAGGCAGAGTATAGAGATTCGGACGAGATCAATGTCGAGATAATGAAGGTCTACTCTGAGGGTTATGAAGATTGCCGAGAGAGAGGCAAAGAAAAATTGTCTGCTGCTCAACTGGACCCAGCTTTGCTCAACTTCGAAGACGAAGGTGGTGCCTAGTTGTTCCTCCTGCTTTCATTCTTCCTTATGTTTATGTTTAAACTGTTTATCTTTTGGAATATATATAAAATTTTATGTATTGAGATTGTTAATGTTTCTTTATTGGTGTATTTAATTTATGAGTAAATAGATCGGATGAATGTTTTAGTTTTCCTGATGATGGATCTATGATTCCCTTAATTGTGAACTATGTTTTTGGTTAGTTTCTTTTCAATAATTCAATATCTGTAAAAATGAACCTATGCAGTGAATCAGTTAAGGCATATAATGATTAATGTATGAGACGAAGTGAATTAAATTTCACGGACAGAATTTAACTTAACTGAACTAAAAGGATTGAACTCAACAATAAAATAAAGTAATACATATTCATCGGCTCGTTAGTCTGAGATCGGTCATTTGTTTACCACTCGGGGTGAAACAGTCATATAAGGACCAAGATATAAGGACCAATTGTGACCATTGACTTACCACCCAGGCAAAATCAATATAGGATCCTTTGTCTACCACTCGGGGTAGAACAACAAATAGGCTGCCATCGAATGGCCAGCGAGTCCTACCATACCTCCTTACACCATAGTGACCATAGGAAAAATAGGACCAGGATCAATAGTGACCATTGATTTACCATTGTAAAATCAATATAGGATCCTTTGTCTACCACTCGGGGTAGAAAAATAAATAGGCTGCCATCGAATGGCCAGCGAGTCCTACCATACCTCATTACACCATAGTGACCATAAGCAAAATAGGACCAGGATCAATAGTGAAAAAGTGACTTTTTATTGATAATGAATAATAATATACAGACTTCCGATGACTTGACTTGATCTCTATTGAAAGTATTTTCGAAGTCTTCCAGCATGCCAAGTATTTTTGATCTCGGAGCCATCTAATGACCTCAACCGATAAGTGCCTGACTTTAACACTTCGATCACCTCATACGGCCCTTTCCAGTTTGGCATTAACTTTCCAGTGTTTTGAGGTGTAGAAGCTTCGGCTTCTCTGAGGACGAAGTCTCCCACTTCGAATCTGCGAAGCTTGACTCCTTTGTTATAGTGCTTAACTACTCTTCATTGATAAGCAGCTAATTTAAGTAGGGCAACCTCTCTGACTTCTTCTAGCAAATCCAAATTGGCCTTCAGTCCTTCATAATTGTAGATCTCTTTGTATTGGCTCACCCGAAGACTTGGAGATCCGATTTCAACAGGGACTAAGGCATCAGTACCATAAGCTAGTCGAAAAGGTGAATCTCCCGTAGTGGTCCTCGGCGTAGTCCGGTAAGCCCATAGCACGCTGAGCAGTTCTTCTGGTCATCTTCCTTTAGCCTCATCCAGCCTGCGCTTGATCCCATTCAGCAGTGTCCTGTTGGTCACCTCAACTTGCCCATTTGACTGTGGATGAGCCACCGAAGTCTTCTTATGCTGAATCCCCAGCTCTTTTAAAAATGCTTCAAACTTTGATCCCACGAACTGGCGTCCGTTGTCCGATATCAATACTCTGGGGATTCCGAAACGAAACACTACGGACTCTTTTATGAATTTCAGACATTCTTGCTCCGTTATTAACCGAAGTGGCTTCGCTTCTACCCACTTGGTCATGTAGTCAATAGCAACTATGACAAAGCTAACCTGACCTTTAGCTTTAGGCAACGGACCCAATATATCTACCCCCCAGATAGCGAAGGGTATAGGAGATAAAATCGAGTATAGCTCTTCCGATGGCTGATGTGGGATCGGACTGTTGAGTTGGCATTTTTCATATTTCTTGACATACTTTGTAGCTTCCCTGAATATCGTAGGCCAATAGTAACCTTGCCGAAGTACTTTATAAGCCAAAGATTTAGCAGCCATATGATCCCCGCAAATACCCTCGTGAACTTCCCGAAGAACATATTCCGCCTCGGATGGAACCAGGCACTTCAATAAAGGTGAGGAAAAGGCCAATCGATACAGATCTCCATCAATAAGGACAAAATTGGCACTTTTGTACTTGATCGTTTTTGCCAGCATTTGATCCGAAGGTAGGACGCCATCTGCCAAATACTCGATGTAGGGGGTCATCCAACAGTTAGATCGCTCGATACACAACACTGCTTCATGCTGAACACTCGGCTGCTGCAGAATTTCCAAGTAAACTGATCCATTGAAAACATCGACATCCGTAGTAGCCAATTTCGACAGTGCATTGGCGATGGAATTGTCATTTCGCTCTATGCCTTGAAATTCATACGAAGAAAAATACTGAAGTCGGTCCTTTAATTCCGCCAGATACTTGATCATTCGAGTTCCACGAGCCTCATAATCTCCTGACAGCTGCTTGACGACCAACTGTGAGTCACTGTAAATGATGAGCTTCTGGACCTCTAGACTCTTGGCCAATCGAACACCCGCCAGCACTGCTTCATATTCAGCTTCGTTGATTGTTGCTTTAAATCCGAATCTAATGGCCTGCTGAACTTTGAATACGTTTAGACTTGTCAAGATGATTCCTGCCCCACTAACAGTCAGGGTGGAGGAACCATCCGCATATAGAGTCCAAGCATTCTGACCTTGTTGAAGGACCGCCACTGCTCGATCAGACGACTCAGCTTCTGGCAACTCGACATCAGCTTCGATGAATGTACATTCAACAATAAAATCGACCAAGGCTTGACCTTTAATAGTTGTTCGGGGATGATATTCGATGAAAAATTGGGACAACTCCATAGTCCACGCCGCTAGTCTCCCGGAAACTTCTGGCTTGCCCATTACCTTCTTCAATGACTGATCCGTGTAGACGACCAGGAGCCGACCTTGAAAATACTGTCGAAGCTTTCTGCTAGCAATTATTAAAGCAAAGGAAAATTTTTCAATATTCGGATACCTGGTTTCAGCATCTCGCAAAACATGACTGACATAGTAGACCGGATACTGCTTTCCACTGATCTCTCGAACTAGTACTGCTCCAACCGCCAACGAACTTGCTGCATGGTACAGATATAAAGTCTCCGCTGGAACTGGCTTCACTAATAAAGGAGCAGAAGAAAGATACGCTTTTATGCCTTGGAAAGCATCTTCGCACTCCGAAGTCCATTGGAACGTCTTCGCATTCTTCGGCCCCTTCAATGAATAAAAGAAAGGAAGGCACCACTCTGCAGATTTGGCGACGAACCTCCTTAAAGCTGCAATCCTGCCAGTCAGATGTTGAACGTCCTTGAACGACTGAGGAGTCTTTATATCAAGAATGGCCTGGATCTTCTCCGGATTTGCCTCGATGCCCCTCTGACTGACCAGATAAGCCAAAAACATTCCTGCACCGAGGCCAAAAGTGCACTTGGCCGGATTAAGTCTCAATTGACGATGACGAACAGTCTGAAAGCACTCCTCTAGATCATCCAAATGTTTATGAACCTGCATGCTCTTTACGATCATGTCATCGATGTAGACCTCCATGTTCCTCCCCAGCTGCCTATCGAAGATGAAGTTCATCATTCTCTGATAGGTGGCTCCGACATTTATAAGACCAAAAGTCATCTTCTTATAGGCATACACCGAATGGTGTGTAATGAATGCAGTCTTCGGGATGTCCCTTTACGCATGGATATTTGATGATAACCTGAAAAAGCATCCATAAAGCTTAGTAAAGCATACCCCAAAGTAGCATCGATGAGTTGATCGATATGGGGCAGATGATAAAAGTCTTTCGGGCAAGCTCTGTTGAGGTCTGTGTAGTCGATGCAAATCCGCCATTTTCCATTCTGCTTCTGCACCAAAACCACATTCGCCATCCATTCTGGATAATCAATCTCATAGATGAAGTCGGCAGCTAACAGCTTCGCGATCTCC
Organism: Panax japonicus; assembly: GCA_020205505.1. Lineage (NCBI taxonomy): Eukaryota > Viridiplantae > Streptophyta > Magnoliopsida > Apiales > Araliaceae > Panax > Panax japonicus. The sequence goes on from CM035105.1 coordinate 26,017,608, forward strand.
TCGTCAATGATCTTTTGTCGCTCGGGTGCAAAAATCCGCCTTTTTTGTCGAACTGGCTTCTTAGAGGGGTCCACATTCAAACTGTGCTCAGCTATCTTCTGGCATACACCAGGCATATCCTTCGGTTCCCATGCAAAAATACCCGAACCAATCTTTACGGTTTTGTCCGACTTTCCAATGATCAACTCGACTTCTTCTGTACCCCCTGCAGGAATCACCATCGGTTCCGAACTACTTTCAGTGACGGGCTTAATCTCAATCGTCATAGTCTGTTTTTGCTTGCTGACCCCCACTTCAGAGGAAATAACGGCATTCCGGTAACATCGCCGGGCTAAATCCAAGTCCCCAGCCACCTCTCCTACTCCATGCGTCGTGGGGAACTTAATTTTAAAATGAGGGATGGAACTCACCTCTTGGAGAGCAGTCAAGGTAGGTCTTCCCAGTATAGCATTGTAAGCTGAATCTACGTGCACAACATAGAATTTGCACATTATTTCTACCTGCTGGGGTGCTGTGCCGAAGATAACCGGGAGCTCAATAGTTCCCGCAACTTTAACCGGATCATTGCTGAAACCGTATAACGGAGCCTCCTGCCCGACTTCCATTTTCTGTCCATCGAGATGCATCCTCTGATAAGCTTGGGCATATAAAATATCTACTGAAGATCCATTGTCTATCATCATACGCTTCATGTCCACCGAGCCCACTTGTGCTGTGATCACCAAGGCCCCTTCATGAGGATCAATGGGCTCCGAAGGATAATCTGCGTCAGTAAATGATATGATGGTTCCTGGAAATGGCCTGTCAATCTTTAGGGGAGCATCTGTCACAGTCATGACCGAATCCAGGTAAGCCCTTCTCTTCTTCCCTATCAACTTCCCCACAGACCCACCGGTTATCACATCGATGACATGCCTTGGAGGTGGTACTGGAGCCGTCTGAACCGTTTGGACAGTACGGTTGACATTCTGCTGATTGTTCGCGGCCACATACTGTACCAACAAGCCATCCTTAATCTTCATTTCCATAAAATCCTTCAAATTACAACACTCGTTAGTGTCATGGCCCACAACTTGATGATAGCCACAATACTTAAGAGAGTTACCCTGTCCTGTTCGATAGTTATCGCGGGGTGGCTCGAAGAAAGGCTGATTTCGGATCTGATCCAGAATTACCGATCTATCCATGTTTAACTTGGTATAGATTTTATTCACCTTTGGGGTTGCGACAGGGGGACGACTGTTTCATTGTCGCCAGGAATTATTGTATTTCTTTGAACTGCCCTCCGGCCAGTCATTATTCCCCCCCGTTCTCCTCTGATCAACTTTGACTTTAGGAGCTACTGTCTCTTTCAATTGATCCGAAGGAGGATGTTTCAGGCTGTTCATGGCTTCCTCCACAACAATATAGCCTTCTGCATTGTCAAAGGCTTCGGCCAAGCTCTTCGGATGGTGGAACATCAATTTTTTCACCAACTTTTCAGATTTAACCAGATCCAGCCCATTCTGGAACAAATCCATTGTCTGGAGATCATTAAGGTCGGATACCTGTCAGACTGCTTCTCGGAACCTCTTAACATACTGTCCCAAAGATTCACTGGTATACTGCCGGATCTGTGCCAGAGAACCCGTAAGCTTTACTCTTCTTCGGTTACTTCCAAAACGGGCGTGGAACTTATCACAAAGTTCGGTCCAAGAGGATATTGAATCTGAAGGTAGATTTCCTAACCACTGCCTGGCATCTTTCCTCAACATTGTAACAAAAGTGTGGCACTTGGCAGCATCAGTAAAGTCATAATAGTCCATTAGCCGGTCGAACGCCTGGCTATGGTCATAAGGATCCCCGGTCCCATCGTAACTTTCCATGCGAGGTAGTTTTTTAGTGATATCCGCCTTCTCTTTGAGGATATCAGAGGAAAAAGGGGATGCCTTCTTTCCCAGAGCGTCTTTCACCTGCTGGACTTCAGCCAATTGCTTTCGGAGCTCTTTTAACTCCTTCACCAGAAAATCAACGCCTTCAGGTTGTGGGGAGAATCCTTTCTCGTGATCAATATTCTATCTTTGAGAGGATCAACCTACTCCCGTCGATCTTAATTCCCTGGTAGGACTTCTCGATCTACTCTTATGTACAACTCTGTCCTTATTGTGAGAATGGTCCCGTTGATAGTCTCTTACTCCGATCTCGGGCATGATCTCCCTCGACCTGCTTCTTCGTCTGTCGTTGTCTCGATGCTGAGAACCAATGATAACCAATGCCTTCTTCGAGGCCACAGGAGTCCTGCTCCTCGATCTCCTCCTATTGCGAGAACGATCCCTAGAAACATGCGTGGAATGCTCCGGCTCTTTACCGTCTCGCTGCGGCACCTCCTTATGCCTACTCCGCCTTTCGGACCGGACATGGCTGGATGCTTCGTCCCTCAATTCTGCCACCCGAAGCATTTGCTCGGCTATATCCTCTCTTTACTTCAATAGAACCTCCAAAGCTTTATCCGCTTCGTCTGCCATCTTCGCCAACTTGGCGGCTTTATCCTCCTGACCACTTCTATGATAAGTCCTGGTCGGGGAGCGTTCTGTGTGTCTTTGATCATGATCCCGCTCCTTATCCGCACCGAAAACTAATCTTCGTCTGGCCCCACCGTGGATCTTCGGACGGAGATCTCCTTTATTATGCTTGGAAGCCGTGCTCTCATGAGCACTTTTAGAAGGACCCAGACGATCTTTCACCGAAACACGAGGCAGTGATGAGCTAACAGCCATTGCCTGCCCTTCTGGTGTACCATCCCTACTCCTCATCATCTTCTGAAGTAGGTCAAATGATTGTGATTGAAAATTTCAATGACACTAGAACTCAACCCTCCTTCTAGCGCCAATGTTAACGCCAAGATCTTTTGCTACGTCCCAATCACGTAAGACGTCCTGATCCTGCATAGTAAACACGATAAACACCACAAGCTTGGCGGCTGTTCCGTCGGGGGATAGCTCAGGCGTGAGAATTAGTATGTGTTCACAAGGTTAATAATGGAGGAATGTAATGTCTAGTGTCTAAAGAGATAATAATCCTTTTTTTGTGTGTGTATGGGTGAGAGAATCTGAATATATCTGAAGGTATGAGAACGTACCTATTAGGGAAGGCTTCCTTGCTAGGTTATATTATCCCCGCATGGGTTACTGTGCCAACCACTACTACCTGACACCCCCTCTGATCTGATGGGCTCTGCCGACTGCATGTAGTTTATCTACTGCCTTTGGCCACTGTTTTCTACCGCCGGCCGGCTATGATCCCATCTACATTAATGCATGGCAGGCACTTTAGTCAATAGTCATGCTTTTTCATCATCACAAGTCAAAGATAGAGATATTAAAATATCTAATGGGTCGATCCATCGATCCGAACGGGTCTTATAGGATTAAAAGAAGCTGATACAGTGATTAGGCCCAACGAACCCCATGGCTTAATTATAAAAGCCAAATGGATTAAATTAATAAAGGAGCCCAATTTATCCAGCCCAAGATAAGAGAAATATCATGACCCAACAATCGTTAATATTTATTTAATACTAAATATTAATGAAAATCATAACATAATATTATAATATATTTATAATATATTAAAGTATTTTTAATACCTTAAAATTATATTTATATGATTTTTAAACAGTTCAATTCATTATCCAATAATTCATTATATTTTATAACTTCAAATATTTTTAAAACACTTAAATTATTTTTATATGATTTTTAAATTATTAATTCTATTTTCCATAATTTATTTAATACATTTAATAAATAAACTAATTATCATTAATATTGATGAATTAATAAAATTCCTCACAAAATATTAAAAGTCACTAAAAATGACTTAAAATATTTTCTTTTACCATAATATAATTTTTCATGATTTTTCATGTATTAAACTCATTTTTAAATAATTTATTTAATATTATAATTAAATAAATTAAATACCCTTTATATTCCAAAAATATTAAATATTTATGAAATATATACTCAAAATAATTAAAAACTATTTTTTAGACTTTAAAATAATTTTTAGGAATTTATTTTGTATTTTTAGTAATTAAAAACCATTTAATTTGATTTATTTAATTAAAATAATTGTTTTTAGAATTTAATAACTATTAAAATGGCCATTTAGCGACAGAACCGTCGCTATAGGTTTTCTTGGTGTTCTTGAGTCCCAACCCAAAAACGCATGGTCAGTTCGCAGGGTGTATGTTTGACTAATGCTAGATCTATGATCCTTAGGTTTTCTGGGCTAATAAAGTGATATTGTTGTAGAACTAATGTAGTAGTACAATTCTAAACAAGTTCTAAGGTCATTCAATATCATAACAGAGAGATTCAAGCTTTCAGAAAAGTCTGACAACGCTTTTCTTCATTTCTGGGTTTTCCAGAAAATGAAGAACAAACAATGGTACTATATCTCGATCCTTATAACTTAAGTTCTGGGTTTTGTTTGTATAATATAATGGTTCAATCTTATAAAACACATGTCAGGGTACATTTCAATTACATCATATCATAATAACATCAACACATATGTAAGATCAAGGCCGAACAATCTTTGACAAAAAAACAAGTTCTTAAAGATTCTGGGTTTTCCAGAATCTTCATCCGGGCAGTCGGTCAACGGTGGTTTGACCTGGTATAACTTTGATTCCGTTAAGTATTTGGGTGATCTAAAAGCTTATATATGTAGTTAATATGACATACTACAATATCAATACAACGACTTGGCCAAACAATCAAATATAAGTAAGATCTAGAGCAGCAAAAGTGGCTGTCAGGAATTTCTGGGTTTCTGGGTTACCCAGAAACCAGAATTCGTGGCCGGTCAACGCAGTTTGACTGCTCGTAACTCTCAACATATTCATGCTCTGGTCATGTTTCTTGTTTTAGATCATATTCCACATGACAAAGAACCTATTAATAACATAAAACAACAAAAATCAAAAACAGAGAAGGATATATGGACCCTGACATTCGGCCGTCAGACAACATTTTAGGGTTCTAAGTCAGTTTAAAAAAACATGATTTCGTGCATCTACATGATATGGATCCATGATCCAACAACCCAGATCATTAAAAGATACTCTATTACAGAACTTTAAACAAAAACTAACATCAAATAATATGGATCACATAATTTCTAAATTTTTAGGGTTTATACCTTTTAGGCTTGGATTTTTGATTTCTGACTTTTGATTCTGATGTTGGCTTGCTATGAACTGATTAAGGCTTAGCTTCTCTCTCTCTCTCTAAATTTCGAAATTCTAGAGAGAAAAAGGGTTGGACAAGAATGAGAAATAAATGAGCATTCTCTCTCTCTCTCTCTCTCTTTAATCTATAAAATGTATACAAGTTGTTATGATCTGATAATTTCGGCTGGTTGGCTGGAGATTTAGACCACATGGAGTTGGTGGAGTTGGTGGCCAACTCACATTTACCAAGATTTGCAGGTTATCACAAAAATAATGCAAAAAAGGTATAATAGACATTTGGCACTTAATTTTTAAAGGCATTTTTGTCAATTGCCATAACCCTTAGGGTTTAGGGTTTAAACCCTTATGGTTTAAAAATAATTTTTAGAATTTTCAAAATCGAAAATTAATATTTCTAAATTATAATTAGAATTTTCTAATTATATTAAAATTTCTTAATCATAATTTAAATATTGCTAATTAAGATTATTATTTCCTAATTAAAATTGCTAATTTAGCAATTAGGGTCAAAATTGGTCATTAGGGTTTATAACCCAAGAATTAGGGTTTTAAATAGAAAAATAATCTTTCTAATTTAGAAATTAGGTTTCCTAATTAGATTAGGGTTTCCTAAGTACTTATAACTTGGACATTAGGATTAAGGTTTTCTAATTAACATTACAATTATTAAATTAACAATTAGGTTTTCCCTAATTATAAATTAGGGTTTTTAATCGAAATATTATGATTTTCTAAATCAATTAGGGTTATCCCTAATTAGGTCATTATTAATAACGTTAAACCTTATACTATCATTTGCATTCCCAAATTAGGGTTTCGTACACCAAATTAGGGTTTCGGATTCTCGGAACTAAAATTAGGCTTTCCAGAACCGATTTTAGGGTTTCTTATAATTTGCTAGGGTTTTCTAACCGAACGTTGACGTTCTTAATATATACCTAGGGTTTGTTACAGATATCATTTACCTGGTCAACCCTTGACCCTTAACCATATATTGTATACATATACACAGAACATATTAAATACTCCCTTAATCCTGAATAATTCACCTAAATTCTTCACATAATTTTGAAATCCTCAAAATTCCTTCTCAAAAATATCAAACACATACACTTATTTTCTGTCTAGGTTCTAATATTGAACCTTAAATCAATTAATAAATTTTTTTAAAATATTCAAATTCTTGGGTTGTCACAGAATGAGTCAATTCAGACTTACAACAAAGAAGTTGTGAGCCCGAGAATCTCACATAAAAAGTTATCTATCAAAAATGTTCTTTTGTTGAGGACTGGCGCCGCGGGGCCAATCAAGGAAAAATAAGTGGCGCCGCATCGCCAAGAATGTTGTGAGCTACTGATGTCTCGTGTCGCAGCTCAACAATTAGCACTAAGACTCGCGCCGCAGCACCGAGTCCGGACGGTAGCCTCCTAAGCGTGGCGACGCTGCGCGGAATAGAGAAGGGAAGCTGGCGCCGCAGTGCCAGCACTAGAATGTAGATAGAGAAGATCAAAGATTTTGAATGTAAAGTGAAGGAGAAGCGTATGAAAAGTGAATTAAATTCTTAATCAACTTAATGTAACATCATTTAGGATGTATAACCTTAAGTAATACACTAGAGGTTGAAAGAAAAAATAATTAAACGAAGAACGTGAAGGGTAATTAAGTAAACCATGAATGGTATTCAACGTTGGTATTTCACCAATAACGATCGAGTAACGATTTAATGATGTAAGGACTTTAGTAAGCCGTGAGGAAGGATGATTAACTCGAAACGAGTTGTATTAATGAAATAATTTCAGTTAAGTTATATAAGAGAAAGAAGTTGGTAAGAACGATGTAAATTATAAGGGCAAGTCGGAACTAATAATAACAAATCTAATACATGATTAGATTGAGAAGAAGGGTAAGATTCATTAGAAACCAGGTATGTTCATTCATGACCTAATGTGGTATATTATGTGGTTATGTGTTGTAGAGACTATAAGGAACTCAAAGGAAAAGTAATTTTACTGTAGCAGACGCTGAAGGCAAGTTTTCGTATCACTTGTCTAACCTTCGTGTAAGCCAGGTTTTCAGTGATTCATGTTATGAGATGTATGAATGGTTTTAAAGAAAGGGTTGATGTCAGTTTCAACTTTGCTAGACTATTCATGAAAGATTGATTGATTTCTTTACAAGTCTTCCAATATAGAATTGATAATGCTATCCTATGCCAATTGTTTGTACGGATTCAAGGTAAGCCTGAGTATGAATAAATAAATGTATTTTACATCGATTATTTGATGGGCACGCGAGGTTGCCAAAACTTAAACGTACATACATTTAAAGGATGTATTGTTGATCAACATAGAGTACTATAGATTGATCACCTAGAAGTGCTCGTAAGATATGACGGACTTACAGACTTAGTGCTGGGATGTCCTTTTTAAAGAAATTATGAAATGCTCATGGTCTTGAACCAGAATTGATGTTTTACTGAATATTGTCATTGTAAAACATTTTTAAAGAAAAGAAGTGCTATTTTGAATTATCGATGGTACTTCATAACTATTGTTCATTTATTGAAGATATACTATTTGAAAGACCCCAACTTTTATGAATAAAGAGTAATTTTTCTCGAAATATATTTTTGAATATTATGGTGTGGATTCGATATAATGTTATAGCTGTGGATATTATTTACAAATTTTACAAAGTAAGCAAGTGGTTATATAATATTCGATTGGTCGGAGAATATTCGTTTTAATAGGGAAAATTAGTACGACGGCACAATCATTGGTGGACCCCATAACGGAAGTATTGTCGTAGTTATAAAATGACAGAATTATCTTTTTATAAAAATAACAGCGAAAGTTTTACCTGTGGTAAAAGTACAGTAATACGCGTGGTTGCATAGTAGCACACGGTATTGATTATTGATGCTTACGTGAGAAGTCACTCAGTTATACTCAATTATTGCTACAGTAATTGTTGCATCATATCTCTCATATTATTGATTCAATTATTGTCACAGTATCATCTGCATTATATTTATTATTATTAAATCAATAATTGAGACGACAAATTTATTCATATTATTATTTGCAATATTAAAAATGTCTAGAAGTTCTGTCAATGAGAGGTTTGGTCATCTAATTGTGCGCCAATAAGGAGAAATCCTTATCGGAAAGCCCCCTCTTTCCTGGGAACGACTTGGTTGTTAAATATTGTGAGTTATAATATTAATGATGAATAAGTTCGTGTTGATTAAAGATGAAATTGAAAGTTTCATTGTGTTGGGATTATTAGTGTTATTGGAAACCGACATTTATTTCGATAATAATTTATGTCTGGAGGTTATATTGACCAATCGGGTAATTAATCGCATAAATGAGCAATTAATTGCTATTATTTCACATGCTTATAACTATTTGTTCACATGTGTGTACTATTGATTCACATTCATGTACTATTAGGGGAAGTGATGCAAGATTGATAATACTTGCATGACTAAATTAAAAATAGAGGTAGATGAATGTACTATATTGTAATTAGTTTTTTTCACATGGTTATACTATTAAGTCACATGAATGAACTATTAATTCACATTATTTACTATTAGGAGAGATGGTTAAAGTTTGATAATACTTGCAGGACTAAATTAAAAATGTTGAAAAAGAGGAATGTATTATACTATAATATTTCGAGCCCCAAAACGTGCAATTATCGAAACTATATTTTACTATAAATAGAAGCTCATTCTTCTTTCATTCTCACCAATTCACTAAGTCTCACAAGAACAATTATTATAGAGAGAAATTATAGAGAGAAAGAAGAAGAGAAGTCTGCTATCTCACTATTCCAGTATCCAGTTTCTTCTAAGGTAAGGGGTATTATTTCTTTCGGATTCATGAAGAGAGTTATTTTCTTTCAATACTCGTAAGGGTTGTTATTCCATTCTTTATTATTCTGTTGGAATAACCTGTCTGTGCGGTCTATCGCATGCCTGGTGAATTCTTTTGTTATTCCATTCTTTATTATTCTGTTGGAATAACCTGTCTGTGCGGTCTATCGCATGCCTGGTGAATTCTTTTGTTATTCCATTCTTTAATATTCTGTTAGAATAACATGTCTGTGCGGTCTATCGCATGCATGGTGAATTCTTCTATTATTCCATTATTTAATTTTCTGTTGGAATAACCTTTCTATGTGGACTACCACATGCATGGTGAATGATCATTCGTATTCATTCCTTATTAAATTGTGAAAATGATCTGTCTACGTGGATTACAACACGGCGGGCAAAATTCCATTTATAGTTTCATATATTCTATTATACTCAGTTGGTTAAAGTTTTGGCTTCTATACTCAATGAAATTAGTAGAATATCCTGGATATTTGCGATTCAACCAGTATATTTTCATGGAAATATTCTTCTGAGCATTCTTGAATTTTACTCCATAAAACAGTATCTTGTTGACAATTTGGACGTTATTGATTTCTGGATAAATTAAATTATAAATCTTTAAAAATTTATCCTTGAACTTATTTTATTAAATTCTTATATCATTGTCATCATCCTCATTTTTATAATATGTTGAAAGTTATCTGTGGCATGTAGTGCATAGATGGACTTGGTATGATTATGACCAGGGATTATTCGGTATAATCATGACCGTAATGTTACAAATGATGTGGTAAAAGTCCTCATTGGCCATAATGTATTGATGGACAGTTGTTGGCATGATCATAACCATTTATGAATACACGAATATCCTTGGCCCGTAGTGCATGGATAATTTGTGGTCGTGATACTAATGAATATCCTTGGCCGTAGTGCAGGGATGATGTGGTTTATTTATTAAGCTGATTCTCAGCGATAAAAGTGATGAAAAACCTTTTAAATCATAGAAGATAGTACTTGACTCTTCTAATGGATTACTTTTTTCGCTGCAGTTAAACTTGATGTTTGTTATATTTTATCAGTTTAACACTATTGAAGGCTAACGATAAATTATTCTGCATTATCTTAGTCATAATATTTCTTACTAGGCTAGTTGAGCTCACCCTTTCTTTCACTATTCTCTTCAGGAAATGAGAATATAGCTGGGACGAGTCGGGGAACGGATTGACGGTCCAGATGGTTGTTTTAGTAGTCCTCACTATTCTATAAAATAGTGTGATAATAAATGTAATGAGGACTCCATTGAGTGTGGATATTGTCTAGATGACAATATTCTTATTAAAACTCTTAGATTATGTTTTGTCGTATTTTACACGACTTTTGTATAATTAAGTTGTATTTGAATTTTGTACCATATATTTGGCGACTCAAAATTGGTGATGTATACCTATTTTGGGGGCGTCACACTATTCCTATGATTCAAGCATATCATTTAAATGAAATTGTTGTACTTGATGAGCTTTTTATGCTCACTCTTTCTTGAACCATATGAATGCAGCTAAGACCAAACGGACCGAAGGATCCTACAAGGATAAAGAGAAGGCTAAGGCGAACCTGTAGATTACTTATGTAATAGTATAGGTGGATGATATTAATATTTGATATTATGACAAGAGCAAATGTAATGGTTATTAAGAACCCAGGGAATGGTAATATTGTTTTGGAATAAATATAAGACATATTTGTTTTTTTGAGGAATTTAAATTGAATGTATGTGTGAACTGTAGCACCGTGTAGCACCATATGCCAGGTTGTAAAATATTCGGATTTGGGGACGTCACAACGTCATCCAAGGTATAATTACTAACTCGGCTTCTTAACGTTATACGTTATTGTCTTTACTTTAATTTCTTCACCATCCACAGGTTTAATCATTATCCTTCATTACCTTACGGTCCAACCATACACGGGGTGTAGGTTCTGCCCATTTAATATTCGTGTACACTCAACCCTCACGTCGACTAAAGTGTTTAACGCTTACTTTCATTCTAATATTCTCTATCCGACTCACATTCATACTTTTCTTAATCTTGTTACCGTTTGTTACGGCTTCTTGATAATTCATATCTTACTTACTACTTTCGTCAACATCTATGTCATACAACCAATGTATACTTAAAACATTTGTTTGACGTTAATACGATTCACAAGGATCGTTTACATATTCTGCATTCACGTTGCTCGACTCTTAATCTCTTATTCAACCTTTATCGAAGATTTTAATTGCTTTAATTTGTTATCCATTACATGAACCCCATGTTCATTATTCTTTCTTAATGCTGAAGCCATACGGTTCGTTGTATGCTAAGACCGATCATGCATCGCAACTGTGTTTGCGTTTATAGCGTCTATACTCTTTACACGTATCTCTTATTATGACATCATAACATCGAAATGTTATTCATCACCCTCGTCACTCAACGTCTAAGGAATCACAATCATAGCAATCCCACACGTTGTTTTTATCACGACCACGGTCCTGGATATCAGTTACGTAATTTGCGTTTATATTTTTTGTCTTTTAATCTCGTTCAATATTTCCATTAAACCTTTACTAAAGGTTTAAATCACTTGATTAAGTGTTACATTAGGTGAACTATATGTTAATTATCTTTCCTAACACTTCCCCCATGAGTTGAGCAATTAAAAGCTCATCATTGGGCCTTACCCTGCATCGGCGCTGCGGCGCCGGTCCTTCCTTTCTTCTCGCGCTGCAGTGCCTAAGTTGGCACTGCGGCACCGCCTCCTAAGGCTTAACTGGCGCTGCGGCGCCTGGCCTAAAACTTTGAAAATTTGTCTAAGTCATGGAAAATGTTTTAGACGTTAACTTCACAATCTCATAACTTATTCGTTATTACTCGGAACGTGGTCGTTACAAAGCCATTCCCTTCCTTATCTTACGTACTTCAACTTCCCTTAGACAGAAATTTATTCTAAAACCGATAACATGCCATTCGATTGGCTTAAATTCCATCATTCGTTCGTTTTACGTTATTAATGTTCTTCGTCCGTTCGTCCATAATTCGGTCATCCGAACTCAAAACTCGTTCATTCTTAAGTTCACGACTCACATTTTCTATGTTCTCTTACATTCTTATGAAATCCTACACATTTGGGTTCATTTACATACTTTCTACACATTCGTTCTTCATGAATGTTTCTATCGTTCTTAACCAAGTAATAAGTAACTAACTTATACGTGATAGTTTTAAAATTGTCCATCAACAACAAGTTATACTACGATGGTTTTAAATTTGTCCATCAACAATTTTCTTCGTGTTCTTCGCGTGTTCTTCGCGTTATTCTTTCGTTCTTCATTTTAAATCAATATTTTGATTACTATTTCACTTTTTCTTGGAATTTGGTGTTATAAGAAACCATTCCTTACTTATTTCACTGAATCGTTCATACGATTCATTCGAATCGTTCAAATTCATTACGAAACTTACACTTCTTTAAGAAATTTATAAACTAAATTCTAATTCTTATTTCTTCGTTTTCTCATGATTTCAACCATATGAAATCATTCTTAACATCTGTTACTTCAACTCTCATTAAGCTATGTTTTTAACATAGAAAACTTAAAGAAAATTTACTCAGAAGTTAGGTTTTCAATACCTTGCTTCTTTAATCTTCTTCCGTTGGACAAAGTTTGCTCACGAGCTAGCTTTTCATCTTCATCTTCCTCCTCATCCGAATTATCTCTCTCTCTCTCTCTCTCTCAAGTGTTGGTGATTTTCAAAATCACCAACAAATGAGCTAAGGCTCTCTTATATAGAAAACTAAGGGTAGAGGTAAAATAGTCATTTCGCCCTAAAGTTACTATTCCCACCTCATTATTGTGACGCCCCCAAAATAGGTTGACATCACCCATTCTGAGTTGTCATTACATGGTACAGAAATAACTACAACTTTATTATTACAATAGTAAAACTGTGAGTTTGAATACAAAATATTATCTTCTAGACAATATCTATACTCAAATAAATCCTCATCACATTTATCGATACATTATTTTACAAAAATGATGAGGACTACTAAACAACTCTCTCTAGAACCTTCATTCTATACCCTGACTCGTACTCGCTATATTCTCGCCTCCTGAGAAGGAAAATGGAACAAAAAGGAAAAGGGTGGGCTCAACTAGCCCAGTAAAAAATATTATGACTAAGATAATATAAAACAAATTATCATTAGTCTTCAACAGGGAAAAAATCTAATAGAATACAATAGACAACAAGTTTTAAATCAATATTTGCAGCGGAAATAATAATTCATTAGAAGAGTTAAGTAGAGAATGCAAACTACTATCTTCTATGTATGAATTTAAAAGTTTATTGTCTATCTTTTATCCCTGTAACATCAATCAATATATATCTGGAATCAAATATTCATCTTTGCACTACAGGCCAAAGATATTCATCAGTTGGTCATGTTCATCTAAACACCTGTTCATCTTTGCACTACGGGCCAAAGATATTTTTCAGAAATCATTCATTTTTGCACTACAGACCAAAGATATTCAATAATATCATCATTTAAGACTGAGGATGATGAAAAATATTTTTAAAGAAACGAATCCAGTGAAACAAAATGACAAGGATTAAGGATTCGTACTTTGTTTTAACCATGTCCAAAAATACCTCAAAAATAATCATAGTGGTGTAAAATTCAAGAATGATCAAAATATGGATACAATCAAAGCTAGTATCCACAATAGATATTTTAGACGAAAAGGAAAATTTACATTTTTCGATGAATAGTGCCGTATTCGTGAATAGTGTCGTATATGTAAATAATAACTCCGACACAAAAAGTTCCAAATTTGATTAAAAGTTCAGATCAATAAATCGACATAATGATATTAGAAGAAATAATATCATTTTAAAAAAATAATATCCTTTACCTCGAAAGACAGTACTTCTAGTTGAAACACCGGATATAGGCTATGACTTGAACTTGCACCGTATAGCAATACTCAAAGTATACTCAAAATACTCACAAGAATATGCTCGATAATATAGAGAGAGAAAACTTCAGTTTCTGGTGTGATTTTCAATTCTAACCTAAGCACCCTATTTATAGGAAAATTCTTAGAACACCAAAGCAGAAAATTTAATAAAATATTAATTTATTAATTTTTATTCCTACGCCCACATTTAGAGATCTGAATTCAGCCACTTCTAACACATGCAAGACCCACAATAATGACAAAAAACGTTTTTGTCATTTTAAATATTTTATACTTCCAAAAATCAATTATTTCGAAGTTTCGGAACTTCAATAATTCACAATAAATAGCCCTTTTATCAGAAAATTTGAATCTCGCCACTTTTTATAGGAAATTCAATTCTCTTCAACTTTACATAAGAAAGTTTTTCCAAATTCCAAACAGAAATTGACCGAAATCCACAAACGGAAGATTTTACAGGCTACAATCAAATTTCGGTCAATAATTGTGTCCACCAACACACAAAATATGTGTTAAACATTTAATGCCACAAAAATACTCTTCCTCCTCATATACTCATATATCACACATTCATTATAAAAATATCACCGTTAATATATTATTAAAATAATATATTTAAATGAATTATTTTATCACAAAAAAGAAAAAATATTAATTTTCAACAATTGTCACATTAAAAATTTTCTCCATCTATATGCACATAAAATCAATATTTTCCACATCATATAAATCAATAATTAATTATTTACAAATAATATTACAGAATCACAGTACTGGCAACCAGGCCGTTCCCAGGAAAGAGGGGGCTTTCCAATAAGGATCTCTCCTTACTGGCGTGCAATTAGGTGACCAAACTTCTCCTTAAACAGAACTTTCTAGACATTGCCAATAATGTTTTCTAATAATATTATTCAGATAATATGAATTATTGCTTCGATAATGGAAAATACTGTGTCATGACAATTTATTGAAACAACAGTAATATAAAATATCTGTGAGGCCCCCGAACCCGGATACTTGAAACCCGAACTCGATACTTCACGATACCATTTCTATGAGCGGAATAATACTAATAATAATAACAATAATATAAAACATAAATTAAATTTACATATACATCAGAGTCTTTCTCCCAAGTATGTAACCTTTAGTCATTCATTACATGATATTAGATATTTAAATATCATAGTCTTCATAATCTAAAACTATTACAAAACAGTACCACAAATCTTATTTGGTTAGCTTTCCCTTTCCCTTGTTTCGGCATGAGCCTTCTGGTTCTTCACACTTAGCTGAAAACATTTAAATTAAGCAAGGATGAGCATTTGAGTGCCCAGCAAGTATTATATATATATAGGCTAAAAGAATTTAAATGTTTTCTTTATAATACCCTTCTACAACCAGTCAATAGTTTTGAAGTAATCTATAACAATAATAATATCATAACAACCCTCTTTTAAATTTTTGAAACTACGTATTGACTATACATGGGTTTCTGTGACATACTATGAACATTGTTTTCATTTTCGAAAAGGTTTAAACAGAAATTCATCTGTAAATCGTCATGACTTACGGGCACGGAGGGTGATCAGCCCCGTTGTACCCTGTATTGATCAATACTACATGTACCAGAACGAAGTTATCGTTCACTCTGTCCGCCTTGGGCGCATAAAAATTTTCTCATTATCGGGATGTTCATACCTGTCGGGTTTTCATAACAAAGGTCTTATCTTATTCAACAATAATATAATTCAACATATATGTATATCAAAGGTGTATCAACATGTGATTAAATACAATGATTATCCAAGTGGGGACACTTGTATAATCATTTCTAGAAATTAACGAACAGAATATATATCCGAATTATCATATACTAACATGTTGATAATCAAATGGTGTATATAATATAGGTTTAACAATCTGTACATTAATAATAATAATTCTGAACTTCTCACTTCTGTCCATTGCATAAAGAAAATACAAAGTTAGGATACTTGCCTGATGCGCTGCTTACAATTCTCAACTTAGTTCTACCCTTTTCTATCACAACCTATCATTAATCAGATCATTTTACTGATTAGTACAACATATCGTACACATAACACTACCTATTGCAGTCAGCACATTTTCTATTCACATTATCACACAACCTTAATAACCATTGAATCACAAATAAACACATATCCATTAAATTATCTAAGTCCAGATTAATTTCTAAAACATGTTGGCGTATCGACAGCCATATCGAATAATTATCGAGTCTGAGACTCTATTCTGTATCTCAATATCCAATTTAGATAACTTAAACAACAATCGTATTATTTTTCATGGCCTTATAGTAATTATTAAATAATTATTA
Organism: Panax japonicus; assembly: GCA_020205505.1. NCBI lineage: Eukaryota > Viridiplantae > Streptophyta > Magnoliopsida > Apiales > Araliaceae > Panax > Panax japonicus. The sequence goes on from CM035105.1 coordinate 26,034,124, forward strand.
TCATTTATCATAATTTTTGAAATATTAGAATCATTATTAAATGATTTAAATATCAAACAATTCTATTATCATTAATATTAAACTATTAATGAAACCATTTCCAAAATATTAAAGTTATGTATAATAACTCAAAATATTTTTAAAACATTTATATTACCTTTAATTGATTTTTAAACATCTAATATTATTATTAAATAATTATCATTAATATTTAAATATTAATGAACTATTTATCCAAATATTAAAAGTCATTAATTATAACTTAAAATATTTTTAAATCATTAATATCCTTTTTATATGATTTTTAAATAAATAAAACCATTTTTAAACTATTTATTTAATATAATTACTAAATAAAATTAATATCATTAATCATTAAATATCATTAATATTAAATTATTAATGAAAATATCCCTTAAATATTAAAAGTTATATTTTATAACTTAAAATATCTTTAAATACTTTATTTTCATTTAAAATGATTATTATAATATTAAAATCATTTTAAACTAAATTATTTATTATAATTATTAAATAACTTTAATATCATTAATAATAATTAATTAATGAAATTTACCTTTAAATATTAAAAGTTATATTTTATAACTTAAAATATTTTTAAATACCTTATTATTATTTAAAATGATTTTTAATATAATAAAATCATTTTTAATTTATTTAATAAATAACTTAATTATCATTAATAATAATTTATTAATGAAAATTATCACATAATATTAAAAGTTTATCAAAAATAAATTAAATTATTTTCTTATACCATAATATAATTTTAAATGATTTTTCAAATATTAAAATCATTTTTAAATAATATATTTAATATTATAATTAAATAAATTAAATAGTTTTAATATTCCAAAAATATTAAATATTTATGAAATATATTTAAAATAATTAAAAACTAATTTTCAGAATTTAAAATAATTTTTAATAATTTATTTTGTATTTTTAATAATTAAAAATTATTTTTTCTATTTTTTTATTAATTTCCGGAAAATATAAATTATCTGTCGCTAAAGACCACCTATAGCTACAGAACCGTCGCTATAGGTGTTCTTCATGTTCTTGAGCCTACCCAGAAATTCATAGGCAGTCACCGAATAAGCAAGTTTGACCACCAATAATTCAGTGTGTGTTGTGTTTCTGGGTCTGTTGTTTCTCAGATCATGTAGTACATATACAAGAATACACGATCCAACAATAAACATCATTAAAACATGCAAAACCAACGAGATCTAGGCCCATGAACAAGCTGTCAGAGCTGTTCTTCATTTTCTAGGTTACCCAGAAATGAAGAACAGTTCGACCTGTCCCCTTTTGACTCCCACAACTTGCTATCCTGCTAATGTTTAAGTGATATTAAGCATCCAGTATATACCTAACATGATAAGGAATAGATCTAACACAAACAAACATTAAATCATCAAAACAATCATAAAATCTAGCCTGGTCAAACTATGTCAGTCGTCATGTTCTTATGTTTTCTGGGTTACCCAGAAAACAGAAAACATGATCGACTTGACTAGTTTGACCAGCCACCCAAATCAATCTGTTCATTACTTATGTGATATAAAGGTATGAGCATGTAGTCTAACAAACATACTACAACTTAGATGCAGGAACCATAACTATACATCAAACCACTGTCAGATCTAAGCCATTTAATAACTTGTCAGAACTTTCTGGGCTCATTCTGGGTTACCCAGAAATGGCCCGGTCAATGCCGTTCAACGAGCTTTGACCGGTTATAACTTATAATCTACAACCGTTATAAGTCTGATTCTTGATCCAGAGCAAAGATCTCATGACAGACTACAAGATTCAACACTTACAACACAAAAATCAAACACATACAGAGATTTACACGACCTGACATTCGTTGTCAGACGCCTCCTTTAAAATTTCCAGATTTTTAAGAACATCAAATCCGAGCCTGTAGATGTTATGGATCTAACATCTAGCAACCCAGATCATCATTAGACACTACTAACAACATATTCTAACACTCAAACATAACATCTAACAACAGAAAATTGGACAGATTTTTGAGTAGGGTTTTATACCTTCTTTGATCAATTTCTGATTCAAGGCTACTGATCTGTTAATGGATTTCGTGGGGCTTGATATAAGACTGATATATGAAGATAATTTCGGAGGTTTGGGGTTGAGAGAGAATGGTTGAATGTTTTGCACAAAATAATCTAACAAATGCAATTTCTCTTTCTTCCAATCTATTTATAGAAGTGTAGATGCATGAATAACTGCTGAAATGGCTGAGTGCTGTCATTAGAGAGCACATGGGGTTGTTGGTTTGGTGACCGACTTCACCAATTTTGTCAAAACCTACAAGCTAGCTTCTTTAATGCTAAAAAGGGTATTTTGGTCTTTTGATTTTCCAATTAATGGCAAAATTGTAATCATGCAAACCCTTAGGGTTTAACCCTAAGGTTTATCATAAATTAAATGTAGGATTTAGCAATTAGGATTTATTCTTTTGGTAATTAGATTTACCAAATTATAATTACGGTTTCCAATTACTAAATTAGGGTTCTAGTTTAGTAATTAGGGTTTAACAATTTAGGGTTTTCTAAATATTAGGGTTTTTTAGAATTTTAATTAGGGTTTAACATTATTACTAAGGTTTGGTCATAATACACCGTAATTGACCAACCATTATCAATACAGAAATACAGTACATATTTATAGCACTGAAAAATCAAAATATAATTAATATTATATTATTATTCTCATACCTTGACAATAATCCAAAATTACGGTTTGGATTCCATATCTGATTATTCTTTCATATTTAACCTTAATAATTAAGGTAAAATAATTAACTTAATAATATGTACTAAAATTCATATAATAATTATTATATTTATTCTAAAAATCACTTCATATATTATTTAAATAATATATGATTATATATTCATGGAAAATAATTAATAAAAACATTTCTATCTTAAAATTAATTATTATAAGAATATACTTTATAATAATCAATAATTCTAAAATAAATTTGCTTGTAAATATTCATGTAATAAATATATTTTTATTTACCATATAAATACATATACACATAATCTTGTACAAATCCTCATCCTTTAAAAAAAAATTATACGCAAAATTTATGATTTATTTATATAAAAATATCGAGTTGTCACATTCACCCTCCCTTATAAATATTCCGTCCCCGGAATCACCGCTTTAAAACCTATACATAACTGGGTACATAGCATACATAATCTTCGCAAGTAGATCTCGATCAACTTTGATCGAACTGATCTTTAACTAATCACATAAAGCTTGTCTTTCTGATTAAACAGAAATTTGATTCTTAAAAGAACTCAAATTCCTCCCTCAAAATTTCTTTATAAAACAATTTACTATAAATAGAAAAATTCTAATTACGCAAATAAAAGTTATTCGAATATTACCTGGAACTGCATTGCCAGCTGCCACCGTGTCTTGAACCGTCATGTTGAAGACCCTTGATGTTGACTTTGTTGGTTTATTGGATGATGTCGATCCCGTGATTACTAACGTTCCACTACCCTTACCAGTATTCTCCTTTCCTGCCTCCACCCTCCTATTCGGACAATCCTTTACCCTGTGCTCCATTGATCCACAAATAAAACAACCACTATTCATTCTAGGATTTGGGCAGCTGGGAGAGATATGGCCCTCCTGCCCGCATTTATAACACACAAATTTCCCCTTCAAACACTCCCCAAAGTGGTTTTTTCCACACGTTTTGCACTGCACTTCTGATTTCTTAACACCTTCCTGTTTAACCTAGACATTGCCAAAATAGTTCCCCTTCCTTTTTCCATCTACACTCCTGCTTCCATTATTAGTCCTCACTTTCTCAGCTCCCTCGACCTTGCCCTTGTTCTTCTTCTCCTTATTGTAGAGGCTCATAGCCTCACTTTCCTCTTCCGTAATTATCGCCTTCTCCATGAGTGCTGCAAATGTTGGAATCTGCAACACTGCCACCTTATTATAGAGCCAGGGTTTTAATCCCAGCTCAAATCTCTTCGCCTTTCTAGCCTCCGTATCAACTTGATGCGGAGTAAACCTAGCTAACTCATTGAATTTTGCGGCATATTCCACCACCGACATATCCCCTTGCTTCAACTCCAGAAATTTTACCTCCATTCTAGACTGCATACTTGCTGAAAAATAATTCTCAAAAAATAAAGTCTTAAATCTATCCCATGCTACCATACCTGCTCCTGCCCTAACCTGATTCGCTTCCCACCAGAAATTTGCCTCGCCCTTCATCATGTAGGTGGAAAAAGAGGCCTTTTGCCCCTCAACTACCCTAGCTATTATAAACGCCTTCTCAATTTCCTTAACCCAAGTTTGGGTTTCTACAGGGTCAGTCGTACTTTTAAATTCTGGCGGTCCTACAGCCTAAAAATCTTTGAAATTCGCGAAGTGATTATCTGGCTGGTTCCCTTGTTACATAGCCTGGGCTACCATATTTGTGAACTGCTGCATTGGGTCCGCTTGTTGTTGTCCTTCAACATTGTTGACAGACTCTTCTGCCCTTTGATTCCGAGTTTGACGTCTTGGCGGCATTATCTGGTTAAGTAAAAACCATAAATTAACTTACATTCTAAACCTTATCATATAAGTTTAATGTATTAAACTTGTTTCATAACTCAAACTTTGATTCATATTCATTCATTGATTTCAAAATACTATACATAACACAACACATAGTGCTTTAAACATCAGTTATCCCATTGTGACTACAAAAGTCGGGATTTACATTACCACTTTTACAAAATTTTTATCATAATGCATTACACAGACATACTAAACACACATATTATATTAAACATGCTTACACAACATAACTTATACTACCTATTTACTAAGTCTTCTTTCTTGGACAACTCCTTGCCTGATGATCTTCTTTTCCACAGACAAAACACGCTCCCCGTTTATAGTCAGGACAATACAGAGTGGTATGCCCTTCATAACCGCAAAGATAACATATCCTTTTCTATTTCTTCTTCCCAGGCTTTCCTAAATCATGGTCTTCTACCTTCCTTTTTCCCTTATCTCTCGGAGCTGCACACGAAGTGTTGCTTGAGGCTCCCATCTGATTAATTTTGAGTTTAAGCTTATCCTGCTCTTTCATTGTTTCTATTAACGCTTGACGCAATTGACTGTTAAGCAGTTTTTCTGTCTTCCACAACCGTTCTAGAGAAGAAACCTTGTTCCTCAATTCCTGCATCTCCATTGATGCTGGATCAGCTTCAGCATTAGGGTCTGAATCATTATCTGTCAGATCCACTATTTTCAGATTTGGTACTATGTTTTCCGCGATAACCACCTCATTCGAGTTGGTTTCATTGTGAGCTTCTATTTCTGCTATTGGCTTCGATAGTAGCTCCTTCTTTACAATCCGTGGATATCCTAATCCTTTTTCACCTGACATCTACACACAGCAATTATCATGATTAACATATAATATATACACATAACACATAAAGGTTTTATATAAGTTATCTTTTAGTTTATTTGACGATGAATTTATCCGATTCATCTATTTTAAACTCTATATGAGTTATTTATATTTTCAACGTTTCCCTCTGTTCTAAGGTTATAGCCTAAGGTCTAACCCACGTAAGGTTTCTAACCCTATAGCTCTGATACCAACTTGTGAGGCCCTCGAACCCGGATACTTGAAACCCGAACACGGTACTTCACGATACCATTTTTATGAGCGGAATAATACTAATAATAATAACAATAATATAAAACATAACTTAAATTTACATATACATCAGAGTCTTTCTCCCAAGTACGTAACATTTAGTCATTCATTACATGATATTAGATATTTAAATATCATAGTGTTCATAATCTAAAACTATTACAAAAAAGTACCACAAATCTTATTTGGTTAGCTTTCCCTTTCCCTTGTTTCGGCATGAGCCTTCTGGTTCTTCACACATAGCTGAAAACATTTAAATTAAGCAAGGATGAGCATTTGAGTGCCCAGCAAGTATTATATATATGTATATATATATATATATATATATATATATATATATATATATATATATAGGCTGAAAGAATTTAAATGTTTTCTTTATAATACCCTTCTACAACCAGTCAATAGTTTTGAAGTAATCTATACCAATAATAATATCATAACAACCCTCTTTCAAATTTTTGAAACTACGTATTGACTATACATGGGTTTCTGTGACATACTATGAACATTGTTTTCATTTTCGAAAAGGTTTGAATAGAAATTCATCTGTAAACCGTCATGACTTACGGGCACGGAGGGTGATCAGCCCCGTTGTACCCTGTATTGATCAATACTACATGTACCAGAATGAAGTTATCGTTCACTCTGTCCGCCTTGGGCGCATAAAAATTTTCCCATTATCGGGATGTTCATACCTGTCGGGTTTTCATAACAAAGGTCTTATCTTATTCAACAATAATATAATTCAACATATATGTATATCAAAGGTGTATCAACATGTGATTAAATACAATGATTATCCAAGTGGGGACACTTGTATAATTATTTCTAGAAATTAACGAACAGAATATATATCTGAATTATCATATACTAAGATGTTGATAATCAAAGGGTGTATATAATATAGGTTTAACAATCTGTACATTAATAATAATAATTCTGAACTTCTCACTTCTGTCCATTGCATAAAAAAAATGCAAAGTTAGGATACTTGCCTGATGCGCTGCTTACAATTCTCAACTTAGTTCTACCCTTTTCTATCACAACCTATCATTAATCAGATCATTTTACTGATTAGTACAACATATCGTACACATAACACTGCCTATTGCAGTCAGCACATTTTCTATTCACATTATCACACAACCTTAATAACCATTGAATCACAAATAAACACATATCCAATAAATTATCTAAGTCCAAATTAATTTCTAAAACATGTTGGCGTATCGACAGCCATATCGAATAATTATCGAGTCTGAGACTCTATTCTGTATCTCAATATCCAATTTAGATAACTTAAACAACAATCGTATTATTTTTCATGGCCTTATAGTAATTATTAAATAATTATTATCATTTATCATAATTTTTGAAATATCAGAATCATTATTAAATGATTTAAATATCAAACAATTCTATTATCATTAATATTAAACTATTAATGAAACCATTTCCAAAATATTAAAGTTATGTATAATAACTCAAAATATTTTTAAAACATTTATATTACCTTTAATTGATTTTTAAACATCTAATATTATTATTAAATAATTATCATTAATATTTAAATATTAATGAACTATTTATCCAAATATTAAAAGTCATTAATTATAACTTAAAATATTTTTAAATCATTAATATCCTTTTTAAATGATTTTTAAATAAATAAAACCATTTTTAAACTATTTATTTAATATAATTATTAAATAAATTTAATATCATTAATCATTAAATATCATTAATATTAAATTATTAATGAAAATATCCCTTAAATATTAAAAGTTATATTTTATAACTTAAAATATCTTTAAATACTTTATTTTCATTTAAAATGATTATTATAATATTAAAATCATTTTAAACTAAATTATTTAATATAATTATTAAAGAACTTTAATATCATTAATAATAATTAATTAATGAAATTTACCTTTAAATATTAAAAGTTATATTTTATAACTTAAAATATTTTTAAATACCTTATTATTATTTAAAATGATTTTTAATATAATAAAATCATTTTTAATTCATTTAATAAATAACTTAATTATCATTAATAATAATTTATTAATGAAAATTATCACATAATATTAAAAGTTTATTAAAAATAACTTAAATTATTTTCTTATACCATAATATAATTTTAAATAATTTTTCAAATATTAAAATCATTTTTAAATAATTTATTTAATTTTATAATTAAATAAATTAAATACTTTTAATATTCCAAAAATATTAAATATTTATGAAATATATTTAAAATAATTAAAAACTAATTTTCAGAATTTAAAATAATTTTTAATAATTTATTTTGTTTTTTTAATAATTAAAAACTATTTTTTTCTATTTTTTTTATTAATTTCCGAAAAATATAAATTATCTGTCGCTAAAGACCACCTATAGCGACAGAACCGTCGCTATAGGTGTTCTTCATGTTCTTGAGCCTGCCCAGAAATTCATAGGCAATCACCGAGTAAGCAGGTTTGACCACCAATAATTCAGTGTGTGTTGTGTTTCTGGGTCTGTTGTTTCTCAGATCATGTAGTACAAATACAAGACTACACGATCTAACAATAAACATCATTAAAACATGCAAAACCAACGAGATCTAGGCCCATGAACAAGCTATCAGAGTTGTTCTTCATTTTCTGGGTTGCCCAGAAATGAAGAACAGTTCGACCTGTCCCCTTTTGACTCCCACAACTTGCTATCCTGCTAATGTTTAAGTGATATTAAGCATCCAGTATATACCTAACATGATAAGGAAGAGATCTAACACAAACAAACATTAAATCATCAAAACAATCATAAAATCTAGCCTGGTCAAACTATGTCAGTCGTCATGTTCTTATGTTTTCTGGGTTACCCAGAAAACAGAAAACATGATCGACTTGACTAGTTTGACCAGCCACCCAAATCAATCTGTTCATTACTTATGTGATATAAAGGCATGAGCATGTAGTCTAACAAACATACTACAACTTAGATGCAGGAACCATAACTATACATCAAACCACTGTCAGATCTAAGCCATTTAATAACTTGTCAGAACTTTCTGGGCTCATTCTGGGTTACCCCGAAATGGCCTGGTCAATGTCGGTCAACGAGCTTTGACCGGTTATAATTTATAATCTACAACCGTTATAAGTCTGATTCTTGATCCAGAGCAAAGATCTCATGACAGACTACAAGATTCAACACTTACAACACAAAAATCAAACACATACAGAGATTTACACGACCTGACATTCGTTGTCAGACGCCTCCTTTAAAATTTCTAGATTTTTAAGAACATCAAATCCGAGCCTCTAGATGTTATGGATCTAACATCTAGCAACCCAGATCATCATTAGACACTACTAACAACATATTCTAACACTCAAACATAACATCTAACAACAGAAAATTGGACAGATTTTTGAGTAGGGTTTTATACCTTCTTTGATCAATTTCTGATTCAAGGCTACTGATCTGTTAATGGATTTTGTGGGGCTTGATATAAGACTGATATATGAAGATAATTTCGGAGGTTTGGGGTTGAGAGAGAATGGTTGAGTGTTTTGCACAAAATAATCTAACAAATGCAATTTCTCTCTCTTCCAATCTATTTATAGAAGTGTAGATGCATGAATAGCTGCTGAAATGGCTGAGTGCTGTCATTAGAGAGCACATGAGGTTGTTGGTTTGGTGACCAACTTCAACAATTTTGTCAAAACCTACAAGCTAGCTTCTTTAATGCTAAAAAGGGTATTTTAGTCTTTTGATTTTCCAATTAATGGCAAAATTGTAATCATGCAAACCCTTAGGGTTTAACCCTAAGGTTTATCATAAATTAAATGTAGGATATAGCAATTAGGGTTTATTCTTTTGGTAATTAGATTTACCAAATTACAATTAGGGTTTCCAATTACTAAATTAGGGTTCTAGTTTAGTAATTAGGGTTTAACAATTTAGAGTTTTCTAAATGTTAGGGTTTTCTAGAATTTTAATTAGGGTTTAACATTATTACTAAGGTTTGGTCATAATACACCGTAATTGACCAACCATTATCAATACAGAAATACAGTACATATTTATAGCACTAAAAAATCAAAATATAATTAATATTATATTATTATTCTCATACCTTGACAATAATCCAAAATTACGGTTTGGATTCCATATCTGATTATTCTTTCATATTTAACCTTAATAATTAAGGTAAAATAATTAACTTAATAATCTGTACTAAAATTCATATAATAATTATTATATTTATTCTAAAAATCACTTCATATATTATTTAAATAATATATGATTATATTTTCATGGAAAATAATTAATAAAAACATTTCTATCTTAAAATTAATTATTATAAGAATATACTTTATAATAATCAATAATTCTAAAATAAATTTACTTGTAAATATTCATGTAATAAATATATTTTTATTTACCACATAAATACATATACACATAATCTTGTACAAATCCTCATCCTTTAAAAAAAAATTTTATACGCAAAATTTATGATTTATTTATATAAAAATATCGGGTTGTCACAATATCAGTGCAGCAATTATTGAATCAATAAAATAAAATACTGAATAGTAATTACTGTAACCATTATTGAGTAGTGCCTTCTTACGCAAGAATCAATAATTGGTGCAATAGCGTGTGCTACTGTGTTTTAACCATCGAGTATTTTAACAGTATTAACGGTAACAACTGCGCCGTTATTTTTAAACCACTTATATTTGTTGTTTTTTTCATCCAATCGCTTTACGTTATGGGGTCCACACATGGTTGCGCCGTCGTACGAATATTCCCCGACAGTACGAATATTCCACGACCAAACGAATATTCCCCGACAACAATGAATATTTTATAACCACTTGCTTATTTTGAAATATTTGCGTATTTTACTCATAACTATCCACATTAATCAAATCAACCCTTACTATTTCAAAATAATAAATAAAAAAATTAAATTTCATTAATAATAAGTTGGGGTCTTACAATTATTATTCACACCTCCTTACTATTCACAAAGCTTCTCTTGGAAGCTTCGTGCTTCCAACTTGCAAAATTCATCTGACAGTTTGAAAAACTGCGATTCTCAAAATCTAAATATTTTTGGATATTCCGTCTTTCCTTTACAAATTAACTTTTACGCATTCTTTAGAACTCTAAAAAACTGAAAAACACTTGTTGATGATAAGCGTTTTCCTTCATGTTTTCCCCTAACGTAGTTAAACAGAAGAAAAGTACACAACAATACTTTTCAATATTTTTATTTCGTTCGATTTTTGCACGTTTTTTGAGAAAAACTTTTATCGGCTTACATAACTTTTTAGTATATATTATCGTTAAATCTTTCGACCGAATGTCATTTCGACAAACCGAACTCTCGAAAAGGCTTAGGGTATTCAAACCCTAACCCTTAGGATTTCGTCGAGTGAATAGTGTCTATTTCGTCTTTTTCATCAGAAATATTTTTATTCCCGGAAAAATTTTATTTGCGCCTTTAAAATACGTACTCGTTCAGTCTAGCTCGTAGCCAGAATCCTTTCGTTTTATAATCATGCTAGGTTCTAGAACGATTAATAAACACATAACACATAATATTATTAATAAAAATTCATTTTATTAATAACTAATTATTTAAAATTAAATTCTGGACAATCCGATTTTCTGGGTTGTCACAGTAACTATAACAAAATTCCTCAGAATCCATATCATAATGATTACAATCTGGGGCAAGGAACCATTCGAACTTTTTGTGGAGTAATAACAATTTAGCAAGCTCCGCGACAATCATATCCCCCAGGTTTTCAAAATCATCATCAACAATCAGCTCCGCATCAAGAGAAAGGGTCTGATTTGGAAGAGTTGTTGTTGATATACATATCAGGTAATGAGGCAACTATAAAAACACAAGCGGTGGCGATAAAGAACTTGGAAACCCAGATGGGACAGCTTGCATTAGCCTTGAATAACAGGCCTCAAGGGACATTACCAAGTGACACGGAGAAGAATCTGAGAGGAAATCATGAAAAGTGTCAAGCAATTAAATTAAGAAGTGGAAAACATCTTGAATGACAAAGTGCAGAAAATTTGCTAAGGAAAGATGTGAAAGAAAGTGCAGATAAGTTGGTTGAAGATAAGCAGGGTGAAGACAGATATGTGACGCCCCCAAATCCAGGTTCTCTAACCTCAGATTCAGTGCTCACGATCCTATCATCATAAGCATTCTATAACTATTTCAAAATAATAAACATACATTGTTCATTATAATAAAGTCTCATAACATGGTCCCAAGGTCTCCATAACCTTAACTTTAAATACACCATTTATAATACAAATAGTTTACTTAAGAAATTCCATTAGATAATAACTAATTTAACATTCATTCTAAATTACTCCTGGATCTTGCCCTTGCCCTTGCCCTTGTCCTTCGTGTTGGATCCTTCGGGCTTAACTGAAATAGATGTCATGATATAACAAGAGTAAGAAACTAATTTGTTTCACAAGTTTATATAGATAAGGAAGATATATCATGACTTAGAAAGAAATATTGCCTTCAATGTTCAACAATAATATAAGATTGTGAAGGAACATGAATTAATAATCAACAATTAAATATTCGATAATTGAATAACATGAACTGAGTGGTTTTGAATAACCATGAACATTTGCCAAGGTGCTCAGTGATTTAAACTGGACCTTTTAATAAGTTTTGGTATTCAAGGGGATCAGCCTTTCATACCTCGTGATTTATGCATAAACACTTAATAATCTGACATTGATATCATGCCTTAATCAAATTCGTCCTTTTCTCAGTCAAGAGTTCTTACCATATCAATTAATAAGAACAGTTATTTAAAACCCATTTGATTTAACAAATTTAGACATGCTTGATCTTGCTGATACAATTAGCATAGATCTATCCCATAAACAATTCATAAATGAAGAACTTTAATTTAATTCACAGTTCAATGACAGTAGAATGGAATTCAATTGCACAAAGTGCGAATTTCAATAATCAATAAAGACGTGAATAGTCATCAGTAATTATTCGCTAACATGCTTTGAAAATAATAACTCAAGTTTGAGTTAGGAAACTTGCCTCGATCGTAGGTTACGGCTACAAAATTAATTTCTATCCACTATGCAGTTAAATTATCTTCCTTTGAGAGACCTATAATTAGTCTTTCAATTAGTCAATGTATAACATCAGATTATGTAATCACATAGATATTATACATTACATTTAGTTCTTATAAATATTATCATGTCTAGATAGTGTTACTATTAATTAACAACTACCTTTAATTCACATAATATTATTAACTTAGATAATATTTAATTCATCTTCTAGTATTATTGGTTCCCTAATAATACTTTCAATCATTTACTAATATTTTATTCACTTACTAATATTATTAATCATTTAATAATATTTTATTTCCTTTACTAATGTTATTATATTTAATAACATTTTATTTAATCTCGAATATTATTATTTAATAATTTTTTTTAATTATTTAATAATAATACTTTAATCTAATATTATTAATTATTTAATAATATTTTAATGAAATTTTAATCTTAATATTTTTATTTACATAACAACACCATATCATAATATTATTAATATTATAATAATATTCCAATGATTTATTAAATTAATAAACAATTTATTCTAATTGTTCATCATTTATTAACCTCTTATTTAATATCCATAAAAGGTCTTAAATAATATTTATTGTTATAAATTACCAATATGCCCTAAGATAGTCATCATATAACATATTATGAGCATTCAAGCATAAAAAATCATATTTTTTTTCATTACATACATCATTTAACTATTTATTTCCTTTTATTCATAACTCAACCATTTTTACGAAAAATAGCAAACTGACTTCAAAAATTCTAAACTTCTGGATTTCTACAGATTATGAATTAAAAATGAGATTTTAATTTTTCTGGAATTTTAGAAAATGATTTACTATTTTTAAAGTGCTCAAAACACTCAGATTTTGCTCTATTTTTAAAACATTTAGTTTTGCTCAGAAAAATCTGAAATTTTCAGGGTATGTTCTCCTAACATATATGAAGCCTCTGTAAAAATTTCAGAATGTTTCACTGTATACACATTGACATATTCAAAATTTAATATTTCGGAGTCCTTTACGGAAATGGCTATTACTCACAACCTATAAGTCAAAACGCGGCCGTTCTTTTTCCTAGACGTAGATAACTTCATAAGGTACCTCTGTAATATTTTTCCAGATTTTTACAAGACAAGGAACTGAACGAAATAGCATCATGAAAAACAAGTCAGTTGTTGATTTAGAGTTTCAAAGCTTTAGCATATAAAGTGGACTGTTTTGGGAAAAATAGTCTCAAAGGTTTCAAGACTTGCTAGATTTGTTTCCTACCACTTGGGTTTACTAGGTAACTCATGTATCTAGCACCCCCTTTTGACGGATCACAATTCCAAGTTGTAAAACTTGATTTACACAAGATTTAGTGGAAGAAAAACAAGAGTTTTCACCCTTGGAGAACATATGCTCATTTTCTTCCTCTAAGTCTTTGATCTAACACTCAAGATAGTTAATTTCATGCATGATGATATGTAGAACTAGTGTATCTTGAGTAGTTTTACACAACCCCATCAAAACTCAAGCTAGCAAAACAAAGTAAAAGAAGAAGATGAAGGTACATTATACCTTGACTTAGTTGCTACCTTTCTTGATTTTCCAAAGTAACTCATAAACTTAGGGGCATGAACAACTAGCACTCCTATCTTTTCTCTCTATAGCCTAAACCCTCACTCTCTCCTCTCTCTTTGAAGTTGGCTAGCTTGGGAGCAAAAGATAGAAGAAGAAGACGGAGAGAAAATGAGATGTTGGAAGAATGAAATGTGCTTACAAAATGAAATGGCTAATTCACTAATAATTCTCCCATACTATTTAGTTGCCCATTGGTAAAAACTTTGTATTATTACTTCCATTAGGCTAAACATGATTAAATATGCATAATGGAGTGGCAACCAATGGGAGCTTGACAACATTGTCCTTGTGTTTAATAATGTCTACTAATGGACAAGTTAGCTTAATTATTCCACTTAGGATCCTCATAATACCCTCCATTTAGCTTTTATTTTAAATGCCCAATTTTGATTAATCAAATGTCTAGAATACCCCTAATCAAGTGGGCTAAGTATTAGATTGTATTTTATTTCCTTTGGGCTTTTCCTTTAATTGATTTGGGCTAGATAATAAACATAGTCTAGCAATTTTAATAATGTTACCCAATTTGATAATTTAGGGCTTTCATTTTCAATCATATGAAGTTTAATTACTTATACATATGATTTTATCTCATAACCTAATTAGATTTACAAGAATTAGGTTTAAAATTATTAGTCACTTAAAATACTAAGTTTACCTACTTAAGTTAGTATGCAAATAAAATACTAAATTTTTCGTATTACCATAACCCTTAGGTTATTTAATATTCTTACCTAATGTATAATTAGGTCACAAGGCTTTCACTTTTAATGAAGTCTATAAATGTATGTGTCTATAACTATAATATATATGTTAATTGACCCTTGCACCACATCACATATGTGGTCACATATTAAATCAATATATAACACAAAGTAAAAAAAAAAATTGTACATACATATATGGTGACTTAAAATTTACGGTTATTACATCCTCCCTCCCTTATAAGAATTCCGTCCCCAGAATTACATATAAGGTTACTCAAAAAGGTGTGGATAATTTTCTCTTATCTTTTCTTCAAGTTCCCACTTAGCTTTTTCAACATTGTGGTTCCTCCAAAGAACTTTTATAGAATGTATAACCTTATTTCGCAATTTCTGTTCCTTTCTATCTAAAACATCGACCGAAATTTTCTCGTACGACAAATCTTTTTCGACCTGAATTGGCTCGTACGATATCACATGCTTGTAATCAGGCTTATATGGTCGTAGCACTGACACATGAAACACATTATGAATATGTTCCATTTCATGAGGTAGAGCTACCTCGTACGCCACTTCGCCTATCTTCTTCAGGATCTCAAAAGGTCCAATAAATCTCAGACTCAGTTTACCTTTCATTCCAAACCTTATCTCCCCCTTCCAAGGAGATACTTTCAAAAATGCATAGCTTCCCACCTCAAAATCTCGCTTCTGGCGATGTAAGTCTGCATACTTCTTCTGGCGATCCTGAGCTGCTACCAGTCGGACTCTAATCACCTTAATGGTCTTTATGGTCTGCTGCACCAGTTCTGGTCCCAACAGTCGACGTTCACCCACTTCATCCTAGCATAAGGACATTCTATATTTCCTCCCATATAGTGCTTCGTACGACGGCATTCCGATGTTGGCGTGGTAGCTATTGTTGTATGCGAACTCTAACAATGGAAGATGATCCTCCCAACTACCCTTGAAGTCCATCACACAAGCTCTGAGCATATCTTCAAGTGTTTGAATCGTTCTCTCCCTTTGCCTATCGGTCTGCGGATGATACGCGGTGCTCATCCGTAGCTGCTTCCCCATTCTTTCTTGAAGACTCTTCCAGAAGTTTGAAGTGAATCGCGGATCCCTATCCGACACAATAGATACTGGTACGCCATGTCTCGAAATAATTTCTTTGATATATAGTTTGGCTAGCTGGTCCAGACTATACCTGATCTTAATCGGCAAAAAGTGAGCCAACTTCGTAAGACGATCTACGATCACCCATATGGCGTCGTGTCCCTTTTGCGTTGTTGGAAGTCCCACCACAAAATCCATCGCGATGTGCTCCCATTTCCACTCTGGAATCTCTAAAGGCTGTAATAATCCACTCGGTCGTTGATGCTCTGCCTTGACTCTCTGACAAGTTAGACATCTACTGACGCATTCTGCAACCTCTCTCTTCATGTTTGGCCACCAAAAGTGTTGACGTAAATCTTGATACATCTTTGTACTTCCTGGGTGTATTAAGTACCTCGTACTATGCGCTTCATGCAAAATCTCTTCTCTTAATTCTGGTACTAATTGTACCCAAATTCGTCTTTTAAATCTTAGCAATCCGGTGCCATCAATCTTGTATTTCAATTCATCCCCTTCAGCTAACCGCTTCTTGATGCTGTCGCAATCTTCATCTTTCTCTTGAGCCTCTTTAACCTTATCTAATAAAGTAGGGCTCGCTGCCACAGTAAATAACTTCTCATTGATCTCCATCGGATACTTAACCTCTAAGTCAAGTCGTTCGAAATCCTTCACCAATTCCTCTTGAATGGTTAACTTCAATAACTTCTCTCTGCCTTTTCTGCTCAGGGCATCAGCCACTACATTTGTTTTGCCTAGATGGTACAGAATCTCACAATCATAATCCTTGATCAATTCTAGCCATCGGCGTTGCCTCATATTTAGCTCCTTCTACGTGAAGATATACTTTAGACTCTTATGATCCGTATATATCTCACACTTCTCTCCATACAAATAGTGCCTCCAAATTTTCAAGGAAAAAACTACTGCTGCTAACTCCAGGTCATGAGTCGGATAACCCTTCTCACAGTCCTTTAGCTGACGTGAAGCGTACGCAATGACCTTGCCATGCTGCATCAGTACACAACCAAGACCCTTGTGTGACGCATCACTATACACTACAAATCCTCCTGTGTTATCCGGTAAAGCCAACACAGGTGCTTGACTGAGCCTCTTCTTCAATTCCATGAAACTCTGTTCACATTTTTCCGTCCAAACGAACTTCACTGTCTTTCTAGTAAGGTTGGTCAACGGCGATGCTATCTTTTAAAAATCTTGGATGAATCTTCGATAGTATCCTGCTAATCCCAAGAAACTTCTAATCTCTGTCGGTGTCTTTGGCTGTTCCTAGTTGATAACCGCTTCTACTTTTGCTGGATCTACCGAAACACCATCCTTGTCGATAACGTGACCTAAAAACTGCACTCTCTGCAACTAAAACTCACACTTGGAGAACTTTTCATACAAATTCTCCCTCCTTAACGTCTCTAACACTTTCCTTAGATGTTTAGCTTGATCTTCCTCTGTCTCTGAATATACCAGAATGTCATCAATGAACACGACAACAAACTTATCCAAATACTGCTTAAACTTTCTGTTCATGAAATCCATGAATGCTGCTGGCGCATTCGTTGACCCAAACGACATTACCAGAAACTCAAAGTGTCCATACCGAGTTCTGAATACCGTCTTAGGAACATCCTCATGTCTCACCTTCAGTTGGTGATAACCAGTCCTCAAGTCAATTTTTGAAAAGTATTTTGCCCCCTTTAACTGATCAAACAAATCGTCGATCCTGGGCAACGGGTATTTATTCTTAATGGTGACCTTATTCAAGTCCTGGTAGTCGATACCAAGTCTTAATGACCCATCCTTCTTCTTTAAGAATAAGACTGGTGCTCCCCACGGTGATACACTTGGTTGAATGTATCCCTTATCTAACAACTCTTGCAGTTGAATCATCAGTTCCTTCATTTCTACCGGAGCCATGCGATATGGTGCTTTGGATATCGGTGATGTCCCTGGTGCCAATCGATAACAAACTCTATCTCTCTATCTGGCGAAAATCCTGGAATCTCATCTGGGAAAACATCAACGAATTCCCTTACAATAGGTATCTGACCCAGTTCACCCTCGACTCTGCGTGTATCCACAACGTGAGCCAAATAACCTATACAACCCTTCCTAAACAACTTCCTTGCTTGCATCATCATCAGACAACAAGATTATCTTGGCGATTTACTGCCATAAAATACCACCTTTGACTTATTCGGAGTCTTCAGGTGTACACACTTTTTCTTACAGTTAATGACCGCTCCGTGACTTGATAACCAATCCATCCCGAGGGTTACATCAAACTCTCCAAGACGAATCGGTATCAAATCCACGTTAAGTTTAAATCCTCTTACATTAGCACAACAGTTCCTATAGATGTTGTCTACAGGGATAATTTCTTTGTTCGCTACTTCTACATTCATTGGGTTTTCTAATTGTTCACGAGGTAAACTTAATCTTTGAGCGAATTCATCAGATACGAAAGAACATGAAGCTCCCGAATCGAATAACACATAGGCATTTATATCATTGATCGAAATTATACCTGACACCACCTCCTTGGATGCCACAACATCTTTCACTGTCATATTAAAGGTCCGTGCTGTCGGCTTGTTTGGCTGGGCTGGTCCTCCACTGGTTGTCTTAGTGTTATTACCCCTGTTGCCATACCCGCAATCCGTGCTTTTCTTCTGTGAGCATTCCTTGCTCCGATGTCCTACTTCACCACAGTTAAAGCAACCTCCTTTCTTCACCTTAGGACAATTGGGTGTGGTATGACCTTCTTGCCCACATGTATAACATACTATTTTTCCTTTCAAGCACTCCCCCAGGTGACTCTTTCCACAGTTTCCACACACCGACTTCTTTTGTTGTACACTTCCGTGCTGCATCTCCAAATTACTACCTATACTGCTCCATTTCCGCTTATTGTTGTTGCTACCGCCACTGCTAATATTCTGATTCCCACCTTCTGCTTTCTTCTTATTCTTCTCCCGATTGTATCTCGAGACCGCTTCGCTTCCTCCTTCCGCTATAAGAGCTTTTTCCAATAGAGTTGAGAATGATGTGATTTGTAAAACTACTACCTTACTATAAATCCACGGCTTTAGTCCATTTTCAAACCTTCTCACTTTCCTCAACTCTGTGTCCACCTGATGTGGAGCGAATCTGGCCAATTCATTGAATTTCGCAGCATACTCTGATACTGATATATTCTTCTGTTTCAGTTCCAAGAACTTGATCTCCATTCTTGCTTGAACACTCTCAGGGAAGTAGTTCTCAAAGAACAACTTCTTGAATGCTTCCTAAGTCACGATTCCAGTTCCAGCTTTGTTCTGGTTAGCATCCCACCAATAGTTAGCCCCACCCTTCATTAAGTAGGTAGCAAAAATTATCTTCTGCTCTTCTGCTACTCTAGCAATAACGAAGGCCTTCTCAATCTCCTTTACCCACGTTTGGGCTTCTATCGGGTCTGCTGTTCCTCTGAACTCCGGCGGTCCTACTGCCTTGAAGTCTTTAAAGTTGACTAGTTGGGTGCCTGCCTTATTTCCTGCAGGTTAAGTTTGATTCCTTATGGCTTCAGCCATCATGTTGATAAAATCTTGCATTGGGTTTTGTTGAGATCCCACTGCATTATTAACTGACTCTTCAATATCTTGGTTCCTCAGTCCACGTTTGCGCGCCATTATCTAGTGAAACAAAATTCTAACGCGTTACTCGGATTTATTATCATATGATTACTTAGCATGTAACACGCTTTTTAAAAAAAAAACAATTAGATGATCATTATGCGAGAGTTTGAAGTTACCAAGATTTGGAAGTCTTTCTCCCTGCTTAATGGGTTAAGTTTGTTTTTAAAGAACATTTTTCCAAATCAGTCTACTGGATTCACATAAACATTAAATAGACAATTTACTATTTAAAATTTTCCAACACATATCATAACAATACTGCATTTATATTCATACACCAATCTTCAGTGACTTACATGATTAATACAGATATATTTTATAAATGCTACTATCCCATTTTAACACAAAAGATGGGATTAACTCATAATGATACCTCCCTACAAACACAATTAGGGAAAGTACCTAACCACTTACTACCTCACACCTGTTGAGGTTTACATCAACATAAAACCTTATTACACAACAAGAAAGGTACTAATGCATCTATCTACAACTGGGCCATCACATCATCACCACTGGTGGCCCTACCAGGTCACCTGCACAGGCTCTTAGGGAAGCAACTACTGCTGGACTCTACGTCGAACGGATCGACTAGGCTCTCCTATCTCATAGTGTACCCTCCTAGCCCCACTGTGCTGGCCCTCATACGCTGCATCAAGGGCCAGTCCTAAAGTTTCTACTCTGACCTTTATGGCATGAAGTTCAATCTTTAATTTGCCCACCAGCTCATCCGACTCATGGAATGCCTCTTCCACCCGTATCTTATAAGCAATTTCTACATCAAACTCAGCCTGCATCTCCATATGCTTTATGCTCAGCTCTCTAAACTTTGCCTTTTCATTCTCTAGCTGTACCCTCAACATCTCAACTTGCAACTGGGACTCATCCAATTTTCCTTTCTGTTCGACTTTCTCCATCTGGGCTTGATGAGCCGCATCCTTGTATTGTCCTTCAGTAAATTGGAGGGTGTGGTTTTCTACTTCTAATTCCTTCACTTTGCCTTCTAATTGACTGATTCTCCTCAACAAGTCCCCTACCGGAGGACCAGGAGGGACATCTTGGGTGACCTCATGCTTAATAGGTTCCTGATCAACTGAGTAACTACCTTGGCGCTCGTTAGACATCCTACAAACACCATAAATAAAATCAACATCAGTACCACAATAAAATATATTCATTGATGAAATGAAATAATATTTTATTACGTACAACACAAACTTGATGAATTTCCATAATCCATCTCCTAACACACTCTATAAGAGTTTTCTACTAAGGTTATAACCTAGGTTTTGCCTTCCTAATGTTTATAACCTACAGCTTTGATACCAACCTGTGACGCCCCCAAATATAGGTTCTCTAACCTCAGATTCAGTGCTCACGATCCTATCATCATCATAAGCATTCTATAACTATTTCGAAATAATAAACATACATTGTTCTTTATAATAAAGTCTCATAACATGGTCCCAAGGTCTCCATAACCTTAACTTTAAATATACCATTTATAATACAAATAGTTTACTTAAGAAATTCCATTAGATAATAACTAATTTAACATTCATTCTAAATTACTCCTGGATCTGGCCCTTGCTCTTGTCCTTCATGTTGGATCCTTCGGGCTTAACTAAAATAGATGTCATGATATAGCAAGAGTAAGCAACTAATTTTCTTCACAAGTTTATATAGATAAGGAAGATATATCATGACTTAGAAAGAAATATTGCCTTCAATGTTCAACAATAATATAAGATTATGAAGGAACATGAATTAATAATCAACAATTGAATATTCGATAATTGAATAACATGAACTGAGTGGTTTTGAATATCCATGAACATTTGCCAAGGTGCTCAGTGATTTAAACTGAACCTTTTAATAAGTTTTGGTATTCAAGGGGATCAGCCTTTCATACCCCGTGATTTATGCATAAACACTTAATTATCCGACATTGATATCATGCCTTAATCAAATTCGTCCTTTTCTCAGTCAAGAGTTCTTACCATATCAATTAATAAGAACAGTTATTTAAAACCCATTTGATTTAACAAATTTAGACATGCTTGATCTAGCTGATACAATTAGCATAGATCTATCCCATAAACAGTTCATAAATGAAGAACTTTAATTTAATTCAAAGTTCAATGACAGTAGAACGAAATTCAATTGCACAAAGTGCGAATTTCAATAATCAATAAAGACGTGAATAGTCATCAGTAATTATTCACTAACATGCTTTGAAAATAATAACTCAAGTTTGAGTTAGGAAACTTGCCTCGATCGTAGGTTACGGCTACGAAATTAATTTCTATCCACTATGCAGTTAAATTATCTTCCTTTGAGAGACCTATAATTAGTCTTTCAATTAGTCAATGTATAACATCAGATTATGTAATCACATAGATATTATACATTACATTTAGTTCTTATAAATATTATCATGTCTAGATAGTGTTACTATTAATTAACAACTACCTTTAATTCACATAATATTATTAACTTAGATAATATTTAATTCATCTTCTAGTATTATTGGTTCCCTAATAATACTTTCAATCATTTACTAATATTTTAATCACTTACTAATATTATTAATCTTTTTATAATATTTTATTTCCTTTACTAATGTTATTATATTTAATAACATTTTATTTAATCTCGAATATTATTATTTAATAATTTTTTTAATTATTTAATAATAATACTTTAATCTAATATTTTTAATTATTTAATAATATTTTAATGAAATTTTAATCTTAATATTTTTATTTACATAACAACACCATATCATAATATTATTAATATTATAATAATATTCCAATGATTTATTAAATTAATAAACAATTTATTCTAATTGTTCATCCTTTATTAACCTCTTATTTAATATCCATAAAAGGTCTTAAATAATATTTATTGTTATAAATTACAAATATGCCCTAAGATAGTCATCATATAACATATTATGAGCATTCAAGAATAAAAAATCATATTTTTCTCATTACATACATCATTTAACTATTTATTTTCTTTTATTCATAACTCAACCATTTGTAGGAAAAATAGTAAACTGACTTCAAAAATTCTAAACTTCTGGATTTCTAGATATTATGAATTAACAATGAGATTTTAATTTTTTTGGAATTTTAGAAAATGATTTACTATTTTTAAAAGGCTCAAAACACTCGGATCTTGCTCTATTTTTAAAAAATTGAGTTTTACTCAGACAAATTTGAAATTTACAGGGTATGTTCTCCTAACATATATGAAGCCTCTGTAAAAATTTTAGAATGTTTTAGTGTATACACAGTGAGATATTCAAAATTTAATATTTCGGAGTCCTTTACGGAAATTGCTATTACTCACAACCTATAAGTCAAAACGTCGCCGTTCTTTTTCCTACACGTAGATAACTTCGTAAGGTACCTCTGTAATATTTTTCCAGATTTTTACAAGACAAGGAACTGACAGAAATAGCCTCATGAAAAACAAGTCAGTAGTTGATTTAGAGTTTCAAAGCTTTAGCATATAAAGTTGACTGTTTTGGGAAAAATAGTCTAAAAGGTTTCAAGACTTGCTAGATTTGTGTCCTACCATTGGGTTTACTAGGTAACTCATGTATCTAGCACCCCCTTTTGACGGATCACAATTCCAATTTGTAAAACTTGATTTACACAAGATTTAGTGGAAGAAAAACAAGAGTTTTCACCCTTGGAGAACATATGCTCATTTTCTTCCTCTAAGTCTTTGATCTAACACTCAAGATAGTTAATTTCATGCATGATGATATGTAGAACTAGTGTATCTTGAGTAGTTTTACACAACCCCATCAAAACTCAAGCTAGCAAAACAAAGTAAAAGAAGAAGATGAAGGTACATTATACCTTGACTTAGTTGCTACCTTTCTTGATTTTCCAAAGTAACTCATAAACTTAGGGGCATGAACATCTAGCACTCCTATCTTTTCTCTCTATAGCCTAAACCCTCACTCTCTCCTCTCTCTTTGAAGTTGGCTAGCTTGGGAGCAAAAGATAGAAGAAGAAGACGGAGAGAAAATGAGATGTTGGAAGAATGAATTGTGCTTACAAAATGAAATGGCCAATTCACTAATAATTCTCCCATACTATTTAGTTTCCCATTGGTAAAAACTTTGTATTATTACTTCCATTAGGCTAAACATGATTACATGTGCATAATAGAGTGGCAACCAATGGGAGCTTGACAACATTGTCCTTGTGTTTAATAATGTCTACTAATGGACAAGTTAGCTTAATTATTCCACTTAGGATCCTCATAATACCCTCCATTTAGCTTTTATTTTAAATGCCCAATTTTGATTAATCAAATGTCTAGAATACCCCTAATCAAGTGGGCTAAGTATTGGATTGTATTTTATTTCTTTTGGGCTTTTCCTTTAATTGATTTGGGCTAGATAATAAATATAGTCTAGCAATTTTAATAATGTTACCCAATTTGATAATTTAGGGCTTTCATTTCCAATCATATGAACTTTAATTACTTATACATATGATTTTATCTCATAACCTAATTAGATTTACAAGAATTAGGTTTAAAATTATTAGTCACTTAAAATACTAAATTTACCCACTTAAGTTAGTATGCAAATAAAATACTAACTTTTTCATATTACCATAACCCTTAGGTTATTTAATATTCTTACCTAATGTATAATTTGGTCACAAGGCTTTCACTTTTAATGAAGTCTATAAATGTATGTGTCCATAACTATAATATATATGTTAATTGACCCTTGCACCACATCACATATGTGGTCACATATTAAATCCATATATAACACAAAGTAAAAAAAAAATTGTACATACATATATGGTGACTTAAAATTTACGGTTATTACAAGACAAGTGGACAAGAATCAAATAGATGTGGAGCCAGTTGTCTATCCTCCACCACCATTTCAGCAGAGAGTTCAAAAGCAGAAATTGGATAACCAGTTCTTAATGTTTTTGGAAATCTTCAAGAAATTGCAGATTAACATTCCATTCGCGGAAGCCCTAGAACTGATGTCGAGCTATGCAAAGTTTATGAAGGGTATTCTGTCAAGGAAGAAGTAGTTAGAAGACTGTGAGACTGTTGCATTAACGAAGGAATATAGTGCGGTATTGTAGAGAAAGTTGCCTCCAAAGTTGAAGGATCCAGGGAGTTTCACCATTCCTTGTACAATTGGGAACATGACCTTCAACAAATTTTTATGTGATTTGGATGCAAGTGTTAACCTCATGCCATTATCCGTATATACTCAGTTGGGTTTGCCGGCACCGAACCTATAAACATCTCACTACAGTTAGCGGATAGATCAGTGACTTATCCAAGAGGGATTGTTGAGCATATTCTTGTTAAGGAGGATAAGTTTATCTTCCCAGCAGACTTAATCATCTTGGATTATGAAGAGGACAAGAACATCCTGATCATCTTAGGGAGGCCATTCTTGGCTACTGTGAGGACTCTTATTGATGTTCAAAAATAGAGTTAACAATGAGAATACAAGACCAAAAAGTTAAATTCAATGTGTTCAATGCCATGAGATTCCTGACAGATGTGGAAGAGTGTTTTAGAATGGATGTGATCGAGAAGATGATTAATGAAGACTTGATTAGAGGTTTGGACAGGGATCCATTGAAAAACACTTTGATGGGGGATGGTAACTTGGATGATCCAGAATTTGTGGATTATTTACATATGCTGGATATTTTGCCTAGAGTGAGTAGATTCAAGGTGCCATTTGAGCCACTACATACGGAAGAAAAAGCATCGGCATGAATGAAACCCTCACTTGAGGAACCACCTACTCTTGAGCTAAAACCTCTTCCTAAACACCTCAAGTATGCATTTTTGGGTAATTTTAATACTTTACCTATTATTATTGCATCTGTGCTTAACGAATTGCAGGAAAATAAATTATTGAGGGTACTTCGAGAGTACAAGTCTGCAATAGGATAGACAATTGCTGACATCAAGGGAAAAGCCCTTCATTCTGTATGCACAAGATACTCTTTGAAGAGGATACAAAGCCGATAGTGGAATAGCAAAGAAGGCTCAAAATAATCATAAAAGAGGTTGTGAAGAAAGAAATTTTAAAATGGTTAGATGCTGGGATAATCTACCCAATTTCAGACAGTTCATGTGTAAGCCCAGTTTAGTGTGTCCCGAAGAAAGATAGAATGACAGTTGTGACGAATAACGACAATGAATTGATACCGACAAGGACAGTGACCGGTTGGATAGTATGGATGGATTACATGAAGCTTAATAAGGTAACCCAGAAGGACCACTTTCCTCTACCCTTTATTGATCAGATGTTCGACCGTCTAGCCAGACATGAGTATTATCGCCTATTAGACGGATATTCAGGGTATAATCAGATCGTCATTTCTCTGGATGTTCAAGAGAAGACTACATTCATGTGCCCATATGGCACCTTTGCATTCAGAATGATGGTATTCGGGTTATGTAATGCATCGATGACCTTTCGGAGATGTATGATGGCCATATTTTTAGATATGGTGGAGCGTAATGTTGAAGTTTTCATGGATGACTTTTCAATTTTTGGGAATACTTTTTATAGTTGTCTTGAAAATTTGGTCATTAGTTTGAAACGCTGTGTTGAAACCAACATTGTTCTGAATTAGGAAAAGTGCCATTTTATGGTCGAAGAGGGAATTATTCTTAGGCACAAAGTCTTTGCGAAAGGGTTAGAAGTTTACCGGGCAAAGTTGGAAACTATTGAAAATCTTCCACCTCCAACTTTAGTTAAAGGATTTTGCAGTTTCCTCGGGCATGCTGAATTCTACCGCAGATTTATAAAGGATTTCTCAAAGATTGCAAAAACACTATTCAGTCTATTAGAGAAAGATGCAATTTTTAGTTTTGATGAATAGTGTATGACAACTTTTGAGCAGTTGAAGAAGAAGTTGATAACAGCTCACGTGACTGTAGCACCGGATTGGAAAATGTCGTTTGAGTTGATGTGTGATGATAGCGATTACTCGGTAGGGGCTATTTTGGGACAACGCCGAGAGAAGATCTTTCATGCCATATACTATGCAAGTAAAACCCTCCAGATTCTCAATTAAACTATATAACCACCGAGAAGGAGTTACTTGCGGTCGTGTACGCCTTTGATAAATTTTGAGCATATTTGATAGGAACAAAGGTTTTGGTATGCACGGACCACTCGGCGATACGGTATCAGATTTCAAAGAAAGATGCAAAGCCTAGGCTCATTAGATGGATTCTACTCCTTCAAGAGTTTGATTTGTAAATCAAGGATAGGAAGGGGACAGAAAATCAAGTCGCCGATCATCTTTCGAGGTTGGAAAATCAGGACAACGACAGAGCAGATAAGTGTGTGATCAACGAGTTATTTCCGAATGAACAGTTATTTGGAGTAAATTCTGAATTTCCATGATATGTGGATTTTGCTAATTACTTGGTGAGAAAGATCCTTCCCCTTGATTTGACACATCAATAGAAAAAGAAGTTCCTACATGATGTCAAGTGGTACATGAGGGATGAGCTTTATCTCTTCAGATAGTGTGCGGATAAGATGATTCGTAGATGTGTGCCTTACGGTGAAGTTAATTCTTGCATACATGCCATGCATCTGCATATGGGGGACACTATGGAAGTGAGCGGACATTGCCAAAGGTACTTTAGGCAGGATTCTACTAGTCGACTATGTTCAAAGATGACCACCAGTTCATGAAAAGTTGTGACAGATTTTAAAGGGTGGGCAATATTTAAAAAATGAATGAGATCCAGCTCAACACAATCTTGTAAGTCGAGATTTTTGATGTGGGGGGGGGGGGGGTGGACTTCATGGGACCTTTTCTACATTCATACAACAATTTATACATCCTACTAGTTGTAGACTATGTATCAAAGTGGGTTGAAGTTGTGGCACTCCCTACGAATGATGCCAAAGTGATTTTGAAGTTTCTATAGAAAAATATCTTCACAAGATTTGGCAAGCCGGGAGCAATTATAAGTGACGAATGTAGTCACTTATGCAATAGGTTCTTTACAACTCTCTTGGAAAAGTACGGGGTTAATCACAGGGTTACAATGACTTATCATCCCCAAACGAGTGGCTAAGTCGAGGTTTCAAATCGAGAGGTAAAACACATTTTAGAGAAAGTGGTGAATCCAAACAGAAAAGACTGGTCTCTAAAGTTAGACGACGCTTTATAGGCTTATTGAACAGCATACAAGACACCAATTGGGATGTCTCAATATCAATTAGTTTATGGGAAAACGTGTCATCTCCTAATGGAACTTCAACACAAAGCATATTGGGCCATTCAAAAGCTGAATTTTGATCAAACAGCTCCAGGTGAGAAAAAACTTCTACAACTTAATGAGCTGGATGAGTGTCACTGCAAGAATACGAAAACTCTAAGTTGTATAAGAAAAAGGTCAAGAAGTTGCACGATCAGAAAATTTTGCAGAGAAAGTTTTAACCGGGCCAAGCTATGTTATTGTATAACTCACGACTGAGGTTGTTTCTTGGGAAACTCAAATCACGATTGTCGGGGCCATTTACTATCAAAACAGTCTACCCACATGGTGATGTTGAACTCTATAGCATGGATTTGCTTGAAATATTCAAAGTCAACGTGTATCACTTAAAGCATTATTAGGGTGGTGACATCGATAATAAAGCCACCATGATCACTCTTACCGATGCGCCATGATACAAGGATTAGTCCGGCTGAAAGACTAACAAACAAGCACTCATTGAGAGGCAACCCAATTTTCTTATCATTTACAGTATTTTAGATTTATATTGTATAATTCGTAGTTTGGTTAAAAATTTTAGTAGTTCGTAGTTCACTTATGGGTAATTCTTAGGTAATTTTTTAGTCATTGTAATAATTTTCAACATTCATGCTCAAACGTCATATGTTTAACTTAAAATGTTGGTTTTATTGCATTTCAGGATCTAAGGATGAAGTTTTTCACGCATGCGAGGTAAAGTAACTGAAAATCATAAGTCCTGCAAAAAACACCCGCCTCGGCGGGAGGGTCCTTAGTATCTACTCTCTCTAGCAAGCTTTCTAGGCCAAAATCACCCTGCCCCGACAGGGGTACGAGAAGTCAGTTTTTTCAAAACACGCTTGCGAAATTGTGGCTTTCCCATTTCATCTCAAATTAAATCCGACCTCTACTACCATTCAATTTAAACCTAACCCCCGAATGCTACCATCCCACACCAAATAACCATCAAATCCTCTAATCTAAGTCACCAAAACCTAGGGTTTCTATTATTTTTGGGTTACAAGCAAGGAAGGAGGGAGAATTCAGCAATTGGTCATTCAAACACTGCAATATCATCATCAAGAGAGGAAAATTAGTGTGAGTAAGCAACTTATCTCAGTTTTTCACCATACTTTGATTACATTATTCAATTTTGGGGTATTGTGAGTGGTGTGCATACCAACTATTTGTGAAATTGCCTAAGACAAAGTTTGGGGGAGTTGTAACCGAATCAATGATATCATGGCACTAAAAACTCCTGTTAAGCGCCACCGTGGCAAAGGTTCATCGCCACCGAGCCGAAGCTTTGACAAGCGCAAATTAGTTAGTGCAAATGCGGCTGACAAGTATGATTATCTCACGCCAAAGGCACTGACACCGAAAAGGGGTTTGAGGCTGGATGCATTTGATGGACAAATATAGAGACAAATTCATGAACAGGATTTGGAAGTATTCACTGATGAACCAGACCCTGCAGTAGTGACAGTAGTGGAAGAGTTTTATTTTAATGTTGAAGATAAAGCACCATTTGTGGCGTTTGTACGGGGCAAGCAAGTGCCTTTCAGTCCAGAGGCGATAAATGAGTTTTATAGCTTGTGAGCCCCTACTATTTGTCAATATGCCTAGTAACATGACAATAATCACAACTACGATCAAATCCTCACAGAAATGTCAAAACCTGACACTACATGGGCGAAGGGAAAAAAGGGTTAAACCTTGTTTATGAGCAAGGATTTGAGTTTGTATGGCAAGATATGGTATGCGTTCATGTGCACGAAGATGTTTTCATCGACTCATACCAGTGAAGTGACAAAAGAGAAGGTTCTGCTCTTATAGACTATATTGAAGGATTTTGACATTGATATCGGTGCCGTCATTAGCTTTTCAATCCGACACTGCTTACATGGGCCATTTTAAGGAGGATTTCCACAGCTTTCACTTATAAGTGGGTTATGTAGGCAATCAGGGGTTAGATGGACGGCAGACGAGCCCGTACAACAGCCTTACCAACAACTTGACTCATGATTTATTGCTCAATACTCGGTCTGGACTGGAGGTGAATAGCATCCTAGAGGTGTAGGTTTTATATTTCCCGACGCTCTTGAAGAGGAGGAGGCAAAGGATACTTCTGAGGATGATGAATTCAGAGCTGACGAGATGTCTGGGGAGGAGGAGGCTAAGAGGGGTAGTAGGTCAACCAAGTACATGTTTAGTGCCCAGTTTTACAACCTACAGAGGCACATTGATCTTAGAGATAGAAAAGAAGATAGGAAGCTGAAGTAACTTACAGCGAGATAAGAAAATGCCTTTACCACACAGAACACCTTCAATGCTTCGCTGGCAGAGGCATTTTCCAAATTTAATCCAGCTGCTACAGACCAGTTTTAGTTCCCAGTCCCACAACCATTGCCATAATACTCACCTTTAGATTCTGATGTGGAGGAGATGCCACCGCCACCATCACCACCACCACCACCACAGGCTTAGCATGCTACAGGGGAGTCCTCTTTTACGTTAATGCAGTATTTTCACAATGAGAATATTGTGTATGTTATGTTTGGGGGAATTTTAGTTTTTATTTAATGTTTTAGTTTTAGTTTTGTAAATATGTCATATGTGGCATATGTTAGTTTGCATTTAAGTTTTCATGCCAGTTCATTTATGCATTCATGTAGTTGCATCTTTAGTTTAGTTTAGTAGTTGATTTTTCTATTTATGTTTCCTGTTAAGTACTATTGTTGTCTCTTTTTCAGTTCTAACAAAAGAACTCTAACTCATGCAAGCATACATGTATCAACAAGTAATACAGATTAAGTAAAGTATCGATCCCACAGGGAAAGTTGTTTAATTTAAATTACTATGCATCATTTAAATCACTATACTTATATGCTCAAACTAATGAATATGATTGGTGAATTACTCTAATCGCAAATAACGATTAAAACAATAATAAAGATATAATAAATCAAATATAAAAGTATTGGGATCCTAACTTCATTTAATATTTTATCTAATCACCACTATCAAGCAAGACTTGTTCACATATCACAGAAAAGTAGCCAAGAGCACTAATAGAGTCATAGCCATTTTTAATGCACTATAACCTACTTACACAACATCTACAAGCAATAGAATCTATGTAATCATTAATATAACCAACATCACTATATGTCTATGTGAAATTGCAATCATATTGAATTTAAGCACAAGCCCTTATTCTAACTCATACGATGAAACAATATAAGTCTATCTGATTCACGAAATACATAAGCCATACAAAACTGCCCAATATACGTATGCTATCATTATTACAATCCATACTTGCATGTTCATTGTCAATTCCATACAAGTACTAAAAACAAATGGTGATCAAGCATTCATACATTCAAAACAATCATGATAGAAATCCCATATGATATATAATACAGTCCATCATTCAAGCATACAACCAAACAACATATTAAAATCCGTTAGAATCCCATAATGGAGTTTAGTTCATGACTGAACTAAAAGCCATTATGGGATCAAAGCTAAACATGTCTAATAAGAAAATAATTGAAAGAAGAAAGATAGAAACGATCAAACCAATTTCTGCTTATAATTCACTATTAACGTTCAAATCCTCATATAAATCCAGCAACTACTAATAAAAATCCACAGTGATAGAGAATCCCAAGAAGAATTAGAAAAGTAGAATTTAGGCTTCACTCTACGTTGGAATCTCTCTCAGAGTGTAAACCCTTGTTACCAAATAAAAATACGTAAAACTGAATAATGATGCCTCTGACACCAGTCAGAAATCGTTTTAAATCAATTACAACCCTTTTAATTAAAAATTAAAATAAAACAAATCAGCAGCTACAGGCATCACGCGCGGCCGCGCGTTCCCCCAGTGTAATCCTCGCGCGGGCATGCAACTTGCAGTGTGTAATGTTGTCCAGCTGGGTGCTCGCGCGGGCGCACGTCCCCAAGCTTGTCATGCCGCGCGGCTTCTGTAATGTTGAGTTCTGGTTCTGCTGCTGCACTGATCTGTTCGGCTGATCCTTCCTTTTTCCATCCACTCTTAGTCTTCTGCTCCACTTGATCCTCATGCCATACATATCCCAGTTTGTGCCTCGCTTCATGCTTCCATTTGCCTCGTGCCTTCTAATTCCACCAAATTAGGCCGTTTCCTGTACTTTTTCACCAAAAGGAGTTTTAAGTAAATGCAATGCAAAATAACATGAAATTCAACTAAAAACACACTAAAATGTACTTGAGATGGACATAGTTCGCGTGAATTGGTATTTCATAAGTAGGTATAAAACCCACTTATCAAATACCCCCAAACTTGAACTGTTGCTTGCCCTCAAGCAATGCATACTAATGAACAATAAAAATGCAGCTATATTACTATGCAACTAAATTATGATGCAACTAGTCTCACATTGTTCCAGCTATCACATAAATTCAGTCCAAAATGCCTCAGCGAATTTTTCCAGGTTCAAGAATACAGATTCAAACCAAACTGTAGGCATAATGTCATACACTCAGATAATTCATAAATGCTATAGATATGCTGTGTGTGTGTGTGTTATGTTCACCAAAACATGATTTAAGCAAAGAATACACATACTAAATTTCTCAAAACAGAAAGTTATAGTTTAAATCAAGACTCATGTATACATATGCAACGAAGACTATTCCAACATATCAAAACAAACTGAGGTTCAACAATGGGCTTAACTGCTTTATTTTTATTCACGAGGGCAATTTTCGCACTTTTCTGCGGTGTTTATTGTTATTTTTCTTTTCTTTTTTTTTATTTTTTTTTCACATGACTTTGCAATGCCTTACTCCATTAGGCAACACTGCTACCCCTTAGCGAGCTTTCAACCAATGACTCCCACACCATCAAAGACCTTAGGGTGCTAGGTTTAGAGATAATCCCCTCGGGCGTACTTACTCTAGTAGTCAGGGCCCCGAAATAAGACTAGCCACGTTATTACTATTTTTTTTTTGTTTTTTTAGTTTTTTATACATAGATACCCATGTTTTCCCAAAGTTTAAAAATCAATGTTTTAAACCGTCTAAGTTAACTTTCCATATATTTCCCTTTTTAAAACTACATTTTCTATCGAGCAATGCAACACGTAATTCTTATACCTACAAGTGATTGTGAACACGTTCGTGCAAACCGAAACCATTTAAACAACAACATGAATTTCATTATTTAAAATGTTATAGTTAGGTTCATGTTATCCAACATACTCAAACATCTCTCAAAAATTCACTATCATCACCGGCTAGACAAAAATTTCCTTACGGCAAGAACTGTGAGACATGCAATACTAAAAATGAACATGCAAATAAACATGCAACTCTATGCAAAAATAAACTATATGATGCAAACATTAAACTAATCATGCAAAAACAACTGCATGCAACTATACTACTACCCCAATACCCCCAAACTTATAATATTCAATGCCCCATTGAATGAAGGTAAAGGGTAACGAAAAACTCCCCTAATGATTAGTGGTACCACCCTCCTCGGGTGGTGAATCTGGTGGTGGATATGGCACTGTTGTCCCGAACTGAGGCCATTTTAGCGTCGTTCCTTGCTTTAAAAAAGCCTCAGACAAGGCCCTCATGAGTCCCGTCGCAAACGTGCCAAAATTATCGTACATGGCATAAACTTTTCGCTCCAACCTTCGGAGCTGGCGATCACCATGGGCAGCAGGCGCTTGCGTGGATGGGCCTGCCTCATCTGGCTGAGGGGGCTACTGTGATGTCTCTGGAAAAATAAGCTGAATGATAAAACCTCATCCACGTGGGTGTGGTACACCTCCTGCCCAATCCTCAAATTTTGCAATGGTGGCATGAGTTATGTCCTGGCTTGGGTATTGCATTTGTTCGTTGCCCCAATTGCATCCCTGATGAGCACATAGCATAGCAACTAGTGATGCATGTAGAATGCTCCCAATGGTGCCTCCCCGAAGATATCGCAACATATTCTAATGGATTAGATGACCAATGTCAATGTATTTCCCGGTGATTATGCCCCATAGAATAATTACCCTCTCCGCTGTGATCTCGTGCTGATGAGAGGAAAGCACGAGTTTGGCACATATAAACAAATTCAACGCTTTTGTATATCGGTTCAGGGCTGCGGCTAGGAACATGCGAGGTTGATTCGTGCTGACTTTATAGGTCCATTTCGTGCCAAGCACGTATAATTCAGCAATAACCAACTCCATATCCGTCTCCAAATGTGCACCGATGACCCAGTTAGCAGCCCCCGTTGGTGGCGTATCGGTAAGTCTAAAAATGGTGCGGATGGCATGGGGTCTGTAATCTATATCGACACCGCGAACCATAGCTATACCGCTCATGGTGACCTTGACATTAACATAAAACTCATGGACTATGCTCATCAGAATGGGCGTGGGAGTGGCAGTCAGTCCACCCCAGCCTCTCTCATGAATCATGGCACATAGTTAACCATCTTGTCCCTCTGGTTTGAAACCACGCTCCTTGACAAACGTCTTTGCCACAATTCTATAATACTCCTGCTGAGCTTCCAAGTTTAGAAACTTGGTGTGATCAACAATATCCTGCCCTTGACTACCCAAGGAAGATGAAGAAGAAGATAAAATAGAGCGAGCTCTTTTCGGTCCCATTTGCTTTGAGACAGATAATGCAGATGATTTGACTGAGAATGAAGAAGAACTAGTTATGAGAGTACTCTTAAGTTCGTTTCTTCCCCCACTGAATCAGAAGCCCTAGTTTATATTAGTGGATGAGAGCGTGGGTTTCAGCGTTGAACGTGGAGAGAATCGTGGATATGTGATTGAGAGATGTACGACTTTAATTTTTAACTGATAGAGAGATATAGACGTGAGTTATGGAGAGACACTGTGATTGCGCTTCTATTTTGATTGCAAATGAGAGTCCTACTGATCTCCATCACGTTTTTAAACATAAAATTTTTCCACGTCTGCTGTCGCGCGCGGTCGCGCGAGGTTTTAATGGGCTGTGCGCATGGGCGAACGGTTGGAAAATCTGTTCTGGCAGTCATATCGCGCAGGCACGCAGGTCTGTGCTGAAATTGTTGCGTGGTCGCGTGTCCCTAATACCTGCACTGCTAGCTTTTATTTTTTTAGAATCTGCAAGACAGAAATGTATGCTCTCCAATACCCCTGCAATAACATCAATAGACCTTATCAAAGCATGGTTTAATAAATAAAAATGAATGCATATTATGTCACCCTAATTTCAATGCAATGCACAAACATGCTTATTTGCGATTCGACTACAATGAATAAGCATATAAAGGTACTCATACTATCCTAACAAGTAATGAAAATAAGCTAAACCAAACAACTTGAACTGAATAAATACTAAGTAGAGATGGAAACAATGGGTTGCCTCCCATCAAGTGCTATAGTCAATTAGCTTGACTGTCTCTGAGTCTCATATCGAAGATATAATCGAGTGAACTCATCTTTCGGCCACCCTCCCACCAGCATCACTTTTCACTCTCCTGGCAACCTTAACTAGAGAGGCCTCGTCAGAAAAATCTATCACATACTGCAACTGGTACTAATGTGAGTGCGTTATCAGTATTGACGATTTATTTAATTCATCTAAACATTTTGAATTTTCAGCAATGTACTTCTCCACTTTTCACAATCCCATACTCTGTATCTTCCATCCATTTAGAACTTGTTGTTTCACCGTACATCACCCACGGAACGCATATCTTCATCTGTGGGAACCTCATGCTTTCAAGGACGCTAACGGTCATTTCCTCATGATTCATGT
Source organism: Panax japonicus (assembly GCA_020205505.1). NCBI lineage: Eukaryota > Viridiplantae > Streptophyta > Magnoliopsida > Apiales > Araliaceae > Panax > Panax japonicus. Next base: position 26,070,260 of record CM035105.1, read on the forward strand.
AACAGCACGTGAGTGTTACACCTTTTTGCTATATCTATCGCAAGTCTGCTGTGGCTAAGCCAATAGGTCTCCAAGTATAACTTGGTATATTCGTATTATTCCTCTGTAATCCAAAATGCCATGCAACAGTCAGCAAAACGATCACTTTGTCACCTTCCACTAAGGACTCTTCAACATGTCCCCGTGGATACGTGATGGATCTATCAGCTAACTGTAACGTAATGTTTGTCGGCCTTGGAGCCGACAATCCCAACTGATTGAATACTGATAAGGGCATCAAATTTATGCTTCCCCGAGATCACATAAATACTTTTCAAAATTCATCTTCCTGATTGTGCACGGGATTTTGAAACTGCCTGGATCATTCAGTGTCAGAGGTAACTTCTGCTGAAGTACTATACTGCATTCTTCTGTCAAGGCTACTGTCTCAAATTCATCTAATCTCCTCTTCATTGAAAGTATACCCTTCATGAACTTTTCATAGCTTGGCATTTGTTCCAATGCCTTGGCGAAAGGTATATTGATTTGCAGCTTTTTAAATATCTCCAGAAACTTGCTGAATTACTTATCTTCCATTTACTTATTTAATCTTTATGGATACGGAACTTGAGGGTGAATTGGTGGTATTGAACTCTTAAGCTTCTCCTCTGAACATGCTTTATCTTTCTCTTCCTGCTGAACCTAAGACTTTTCCAGACTTTCATCTTTAGCAACTGACTGCTCTGCCTTGAACGGCCGCGCGGCCTCCTCAGTATATAATTGGGCGCGGGCTCGAGACTTGCAGTGTCTGCAGTGTTTTTCCCAGACCTCAATGTGATAGCTTGACACTGTTCCTTCTCGTCTCTTCACAAATTTTTATCTGTATTACTCCGCAATGAACCATGAGGCCTGTTTGTAAGCATGTTCACCATCTGCCCCATCCGAGTTTCCAGATTCTTAATTGCCACTGCTTGGCTTTTGATCATAACTTCTGTAAATTTGTCATGTATTTCATCATCTCCTCCATTTCTAATTTCTTTTCTTGCTGAGGTGAATCTGGAGTGTGATGTTGTTGTTGTTGAGAAAATCCCGACGGAAAAGGTGGTCTAGGATTAAACTGTGGCTGCGCTGGTTGTGTCTGAAACTGATTATTTGTTTGAAATTGATTCTGCTGATTCCCTTGGTTATTTGGCCAACTAAAGTTTTGATGATTTCGATTGTTGGGGTGGTATGTGTTCTGAAACTGACCGCCTGGTCTTTTTTCTGTAATTGGCTCACATTACTGTACCGACTTCCGAACTGCTTAGCACATTAATCTGTCGAGTGTGACCCCCGACCCCTTTAAAACTCGAATACGAAGGCATACCCGTCTTCGTTTTACTTTTCTGTTAATGTACTCTATTTTCTTTGCCATGGGCTGCCATCCTATGCTGACCAACTGCGTTATAGCATCCTACTTCTAAACCCACCTGTAACCTTGAGCTGTGGCTTTCAAGATGTAGGATTCTGAACACTCGGTCTTTTGATGCCATTATCTCGATAGGTTATAGTCTTCCTCATAGGTTTTTTTTCCCCATAATGCCCCTCTTGCAGCCCTGCATCTACAATCGGTCTCGATCTACTATCCCACTCAAATTATAAAATGCTGTTGATCACCATCCAATCTGGCATACCCTATCCTGTGGACACTTTCTCAGTCCATCTCCTTTGTATCTCTCCCATGCTTCATATAAGGACTCGCCCTGTTGTTGCTCAAACTGAGAGATAGATGTCCTCATCTTTGCAGTCTTAGCCATTGGGAAGAACTTGGCTAATAATTTCTGTGCTAAGTCCTTCCATGTAGTTATAGATCCTGCTGGCTAGAATGTAGCCAACTTCTTGCTTTATCCCTCAAAGAGAATGGGAATAGCCTAAGTCTGATAGCATCTTCTGTCACACTGTTGTATCTGAATGTATCACAAATTTTGATGAAACTCAACAGGTGTTCATTCAGATCATCTATAGTGGCACCCCCAAACTGTACCGAATTTTGTACTATCTGAATAGTGCCCATTTTTATCTTGAATGTATTGGCTGCTATTGCTGGTCTGACGATGCTAGACTGTAATCCATTAATATTGGGCATAGAATATTCCTTCAGAGCCCTATGTTCCTCTCTTTGCTCTTCTCCTTGTGCCTTGGCTGCCATATTAGCTGTAGTGCTTTCTAACAGTTCTTATAAATTTCTACGAACACTTGCTTTTCAACCTCTCCCGTTTATGTTGTCCTGAATAGGTGTTAAGTCGGGGTTGGATGACCATGTGCGCATAAAAATTTATACAAGTTCCTGAAACAAAAACAAAAATGGAAATGAGATAAGAATAGATTTGTCTAAGTCATACAATATAGCTTAAAACTAATGATAATAATAATAATTTAAACGCATTTCCGCGGCAACGGCGCCAAAAACTTTTTGCCTCTTTTTCAGTTCTAACAAAAGAGCTCTAACTCATGCAAACATACATGTGTCAACAAGTAATACAGAGTAATTAAAGTATTAATCTCACAGGGAAAGTTGTTTAATTTAAATTACTATGCATCAATTAAATCACTATACTTGTATGCTCAAACTAATGCATATAATTAGTGAATTACTTTAATCGCAAATAACAATTAAACAATAATAAAGATTTAATAAATCAAAAATGAAAGTAATGGGATCCTAACTTCATTTAATATTTCATCTAATCACCACTATCATGCAAGACTTGTTCACATATCATAGGAAAGTAGCCAAGAGCATTAATAGAGTCATAGCCATTTTTCAATGCACTATGACCTACTTACACAACATCCACAAGCGATAGACTCTATGTAATCATCAATATAACCAACATCACTATATATCTATGTGAAATTGCAATCATATTGAATTTAAGCACAAGCCCTTATTCTAACTCATATGGTGAAACAATATATGTCTATCTGATTCACGAAATACACAAGCCATACAAAAAAGCCCTATATACGTATGTTATCATGATTACAATCCATACTTGAATGTTCATTGTCAATTCCATACAAGTACTAAAAACGAATTGTGATCAAGCATTCATACATTCAAAACAATCATGATAGAAATCCCATATGATATGTAATACAGTTCAGCATTCAAGCATGCAACCAAACTACATATTAAAATCTGTTAGAATCCCATAATGGAGTTTAGTTCATGACTGAACCAAAAGCCATTATGGGATCAAAGCTAAACATAAGTAATAAGCAAATAATTAAAAGATGAAAGATAGAAACGATCAACCCAATTGCTACTTATAATTCACTATAAACGTTCAAATCCTCATATAAATCTAGCAACTACTAAAAAAAATCCACAGTGATAGAGAATCTCGAGTAGAATTAGAAAAGTAGAATTTAGGCTTCGCTCTACGTTGGAATCTCTCTCAATGTGTAAACCCTAGTTACCAAATGAAAATCCATAAAACTAAATAATGAATCAATTACAACCCTTTTAATTAAAAATTAAAATAAAACAAATCAGCAGCTACAGGCATCGCGCGCGGCCGCGCACTCCCCCAGTGTAAACATCGCGCGGGCATGCAACTTGCAGTGTGTAATGTTTTCCAGCTGGGTGCTCGCACGGGCGCACGTCCCCAAGCTTTTCATGTCGCGCGGCCGCGCGGCTTCTATAATGTTGAGTTCTGGTTCTGCTGCTGCACTGTTATTTTCCGCTGCTCCTTCCTTTGTCCATCAACGTTTAGTCTTCTGCTCCACTTGATCCTCATCCCATGCATATCCCAGCTTTTTCCTCGCTTCATGCATCCATTCGCCTCACGCCTTCTAATTCCACAAAATTAGGTCATTTCCTACACTTTTTCACCAAAAGGAGTTTTAAGTAAATGCAATATAAAATAACATGAAATGCAACTAAAAACATACTAAAATGTACTTGAGATGGGCACAGTTCGTGTGAATTGGTATTCCATAAGTAGGTATAAAACCCACTTATCACTTATCTATATAAAAAAATTTGAAAAATTGAATTTTTTTTTAAAATATTAGTTAGTTTACTATTTTTGTGTTGCATTTAGTTCATATCTGCAAGATTCCAGTTGTTAGATGGTTAAAGTTTATTTGGGCCAGTGATGAGATTGGAATTGCATAGACAAGATTAGTATTGACTGTTAAGGCTTTGATATGATTTCTTATCATGAATTAGATCTTTATCTGTTTCAAACTGATATTGTGACACCCCCAAATCTCGGTACTTCATTACCTCAAGATTTGGTGTTCACGTAATCAAAACATTCATTTATAACTACCCAATCATAAATAAAATTGAATAATAAACCTGCCCATACAGGAATTACATAAAATAAATTCTCCCAAGTAATCTAACCTTTACAAACAATCATTCATGCGGAAAATTTAAAATAAACTTTATTACAATCTTTAAACCAAAGTCTAATAATAAAACTATTAAAACTATTACAAGTCTTCAGCACTTGTTCATCTTTCCCTTTCCTTTACTGGTGCTAGGTACGTCACCCTCTCCATCTTTAGTTGTAAGGATTTTACAGGCAAGAGTGAGCAAACAAGGCTCACTTGAAATATCAATGAATAAAACTTTTACATTCTTTGCCCATTCAAAGGCTCAATAGAACTGAACAATAAGTTCTATTAACTTCTTATACGTTCCTTGCCTATTAAGAGGCTTAAAATAACTGAAACATTCCTTGCCCATTTAGGGGCTCAATAGAACTGAACAATAAATTCTATTAACATCTTAAACAATCAACTGAGGGTCTAATGACCACGAACCTTGTCCACAGTTATAAGTAATCTTTCAACTTTTACTTTTATAGTCATACGACTATAATGACTTCAGGGTACTTAGGGGGATCAACCATTCGTACATGTATTGTTTATAAGCATTTCAGCATAAAGTACAAAAATAAGTGTAACCCCTATAAATAGGGTTGTTCATCTCAGTATTTTGAGTACAAGTCTGCCCCAAAGATAGTATGGTTTGGATACACTTCAAGGTAATTTGGAATTCAACGGACATCAACTAAGGATTAGTTGAATAAAAGATAATAACATTATGTTATTGAATAATCCTGACTGAATAAACATTTAGTTCTAAGTCCGTGCTTTAGGGATAATCTAATAGCATAATCATTGAATAACACATCGTACCTTGCTTTGAATAAAATTAAGCTAAGGTTACATCTTATAATTTAATATCAAGCATGAACAACGAATAATAACTTGAACGATAAACTGGTTCAACAGAATAAAGGTACTTGCATGCTATATAACAAGTTTAGAGTTAAGAAAAACTTGCATAATAATAATAGCTATCTCAACAAAAATGTGGAGATGGGAAGCTTGTATCTTCATGAATAACTAGATACAATTAAATTGCTTAATGGAAAAATTTTACTCAATAAAGTATAGAAGTATGAATTTTGCATAACGAAGCTTTAGGATTAGAAAACTTGCATAAACACAACAAACTAACTCAACGAGAATATGGAGTTAGAGAACTTTCCTTGTGCGTAGATTAAACAGTTATAATCCAAATCACAATTATCCTATATACATATGTTAACATGACATAATCAGTCAGTAACAACATACTATATCTCTACATCACGTATGCTTTGATTCTAAATCGCATAATCAAATTCTATCCATTAAAACTAATAACAATATTTGTTAATTAGTAATTCCATGTTCACTAATAGTACTAACATACTATAATGCCAGAAATACATACTCGACATTTATAATATATCATTCCATTAAAATATCAGACTTTTGTGCAAGATAAAAGTCATTTCTTAACTTTCTGTTAAGTGGCGACGCGGCGCCACAGTTTGAACTGTGGGCCGCGCTGCGGCGCTGATGTGGCGCTTCTGCACGAGAAATATATAGGGACTCGGCGCTGCGGCGCAAAGTCCGGCTCTTCGACACTGACTTCGGCGCTGCGGCGCGAAGTCTGACTGGGGCGCTGATTTTCGCGCTAAGGCGCAAAACTTCGAGTTGGGGCGTGGATTTTGGCACTGGGACACCGAAACTCACAGAAGCAAAATGACGAACAGAGCCAAAGCTACTGTCTTAATTTTCAACAACAATTAACCCCAACTAACATGTATAACTTCCCGTAATTACACATAAATACTAACAATCATCCATAAGCTAATTATTAACAATTGAAAAACGATTTTAGAAACATTGTTTATCTTTAAAACCAAGATTTTAAAACTCAAAACTCCATTGATGATATATCTTGATACAGTGACTGTAATTCCATGCTTATAACCAAATTAATACCTTTGAAATACAAGTATACCAATATATAACCCAATTAACATGTATAGTTCAATTTCTCAGTTAGCATACAATTATATATATAACCTTTGATATATTCTACACTCAAGTTCGTACTCACACATTTTCACTGTGAAAACCAATTTCTTGAATATGTAATTTAGTATACCATCATATTTATATATTAAACATACAATTATATATAAATATATATATGCTAGTATAACAATTATAACAAGAAAAAACGTAATTCCCTACCCAATTATACCAACATAGCTTTTACAGAAATTTTGGTAAAACACTTATACACAGTGATATACTAGAAAACAGAGACTACCAAGTTCATAGGAAAATGGCTTAAAACATATCTACATATATACGTTAAGGTTTTATGAACCTACCTTTTTGTTGCTTTAGAAAACTTGTAAATCACTGATGAAAAATCTTGACAGTCTTAGAGCTTTCCTCTCTCTATCTCTCTCTCAACTATCTCAGACAACTTCAAATTTTGATTAGGCTTAAGCCAAAATAGCATATACGTAACAAAAATAAAACTACTTATTAGCTTAAACGTACAAAATTGACTCCACACTTATTACCCTAATAATATATCGGTTACCATATATATATATATATATATATATATATTATTTACTTAATAATTTAAATTCAAAAGAAAACCAAAAGCCATAAGGCTTTGTTTGGCAAACCATTTAAAAATAAAGGATTAATATTCTTACACCTTGTTTGACAAAACTAAATTAAAATTACTTTAATTTATTTTAATAACTTTTTATAACATAACTATTTGTCATACTTTATTTAATAACAATTTATTAAATAATTCACTTAATCACATAAGTCAATCCACATAACACATTAATTATTTAACAAATAAATAATTAACTAAATCAACTCAATCAAATTGAACAATTGTTTATTCAATAATACACACATCCAACAAATATTTATATAAATCAATAAACATTTATAATTTACACTTAAAAGGGTCCAATAAACCTCGGGCTTAGTTTTCCCTTCTTTCTGAAACGAATTTTCCCCTTCCAAGGAGAAACCTTTAAGAATACGTAGCTTCCTACGTCAAATGCATGATCTTGCCTGTGTTGATTAGCATACTTTTTCTGTTCGTCTTGAGCTGCTACCAACCTTGTCCTGATGAGTTTGATAATCTCAGCAGTTTGTTGCATTAGTTCTGGTCTTAGCAATTGACGTTCACCAACTTCATCCCAGCATAGTGGAGTTCTGCACTTTCTATCGTATAACGCTTCGTAAGGCGGCATACCGATCCTCGCGTGATAACTATTATTGTAGGCGAATTCCACTAATGGTAATTGTTCTTCCCAGCTTCCTTTGAAATCCATGATGCATGCTCTCAGCATATCTTCCAATGTCTGGATCGTTCGTTCGCTTTGGCCATCTATTTATGGATGATAAGCTGTACTCATTTGTAATTGAGTTCCCATGCATTCTTGTAGTCTCTTCCAAAAGTTTGACGTGAATCGTGGGTCTCTATCGGACACAATTGACACTGGCACTCCATGTCTCGAAACGATTTCTTTAATGTACAATCTTGCTAACTGATCAAGATTGAACCTAATCTTTATTGGTAAAAAATGAGCTGATTTCGTCAGTCTGTCCACTATGACCCAAATTGCATCGCATCCTCTCTGAGTAGTTGGAAGACCCACCACAAAATCCATCGTGATGTGTTCCCACTTCCATTCCGGTATTTCCAATGATTTAAGTAATCCGCTGGGTCTTTGGTGTTCGTCTTTTACTCTTTGACATGTCAAACACTTCGCCACACATTATGCAACGTCCCTTTTTATATTCGGCCACCAAAAATATCGGCACAGATCTTGATTTATCTTCGTACTTCCTGGATGAATCAAATATCTTGAGCTATGAGCTTCAGTCAAGATTTTGCCTTTCGGCTCTGGTGTTGCTGGAACCCAGATTCTTCCCTCGTACCGTAGTAATCCTTCGGTATCGACCTTGTATTCTGTATCGCTACCATCATCCATATTCTCTTTTATCATACCACATTCTTCATCTTGTAACTGAGCATTCTTCACATTGTCCAGTAAAGTTGGACATGCTTCTAACTGAAATAGTTGTTCGTCGGATTCCTGTGAAAATTTAATTTCCAGCTCTAACTTTGTCATTGCTGAAATGAGTTCCTCCTGAGTTGTTATCAGCATCAACTTCTCCCGACCTTTCCTGTTTAAATCATCTGCAACCACATTCGCTTTGTATGGATGATAAAAGATCTCACAATCGTAATCCTTTATCAATTCCATCCACCTTCTCTGACGTATGTTCAGATCCTTCTGAGTGAAAATATACTTCAGACTTTTGTGGTTTGTGTAGATCTCACATTTCTCTTCATAAAGATAATGTCTCCATATCTTGAGAGCAGATACTACTGCAGACAATTCCAAATCATGAGTCGGATAACTTTTCTCATAGTCCTTCAGTTGTCTTGATGAATAGGCAATAACTTTGCCGTTTTTCATAAGAACACAACCCAATCCTTTGTGTGAGGCATCACTATACACCACAAAATTTCCTGTATTATCCGGCAGGGTTAACACACGTGCCACACTTAGCTTCTTCTTTAAATCTTGGAAGCTCTCTTCACATTTCTCCGTCCAAACGAATTTCACAGCTTTCCATGTCAAATTTGTTAACGGAGTGGCTATCTTGGAAAAATCTTGAATGAATCTTCTATAATAACCGGTCAGCTCCAAGAAACTCTTCACCTCCAAAAGTGTCCTTGGTTGTTCCCAATTGATTACAGCTTCTACTTTTGATGGATTCACTGAAATCCCATCTTTTTCAATCACATGACCGAAAAATTATACACAATCGAGCCAAAATTCGCACTTAGAGAATTTTGCGTACAACTTTTCCTTTCTTAGTGTCTCCAATGTCAAATGTAAATGTTCCACATGTTCTTCTTGAGTTTTAGAATACACCAGAATGTCATCAATAAATACCACTATGAACTTGTCTAAAAATGGTTTAAATACCCTGTTCATCAAATCCATGAACGCAGCAGGGGCATTTGTTAAACCAAAAGACATCACCAGAAACTCGTAATATCCGTACCGAGTTTTGAATGTCGTTCTAGGGATATCCTCCTTTCTAACCTTCAATTGGTGATACCCACTTCTCAAATCTATTTTTGAGAAATATTTAGCACCCTTCAACTGATCAAACAAGTCATCTATTATAGGCAACGGATACATATTCTTAATAGTGACTTTGTTTAACTCTCTATAATCAATGCAAAGATGCATTGATCCGTCCTTCTTCTTAACGAATAAAACTGGCGCTCCCCACAGTGATACGCTTGGTTGAATATACTTCTTGTCTAGCAGCTCTTGCAGTTGTACCATCAGTTCTTTCTTTTTTACCAGAGCTATTTTGTACGGGGCCTTCGATATTGGTGCAGTTCCTGGCACTAAGTTGAGTACGAACTCAATCTCTCTGTCAGGCGGAAGTCCTGGCAAATCTTTCGGAAATACATCTACAAATTCCCTAACCACTGGTATCTCTTCCAGTTTCACACCCTTCTTCTGAGTATCGACTATGTAAGCTAAATAACCCACACAGCCTTGACTCAACAACTTCTTGGCCTGCATAATCGTCAGACATTTCATTAGTCTAGGCGATTTGCTACCATGGAAAACTACCTTTGACGGAGTCATAAGGTTTACACACTTCTTGTGACAATCAATTACTGCTCCATATTTGAACAGCCAATCCATTCCCAAAATTACATCAAATTCCCCGAGTCTAATCGGAATTAAATCTACCATCATTATATTCCCTTTTATCTTCACCCTAGAGTTTTTGTATACGAACGTAACAGGAATCAAGTCCCTATTCGCTATTTCTATGTTCAAAGGGAAATTTAGTTCTTCTCTAGGCAATTCTAACCTCTTAGCGAATTCATCAGATATAAACGAGCAAGTAGTACCCGGATCAAATAATACATAAGCATTAATATCGTTGATTGGGATAATACCTGACACCACATCTTTTGATTGCATAGTCATGTTGAAAGTTCTGGCTGTGGGTTTGTTTGATGTTGTAGGTCCAGCAATGGCCCAAGTACCTCCACTGCTGCCTCCCTTACTTCTTGTTGTTTCTTCAACCCTCCTCTGAGGGCATTTATGAGCAAAGTGATCCTTGGATCCGCATGTGAAACATACATTCTTCTTAGGTTGGGTGTAATTTAAGGCTGTGTGACCCTCCTGACCACAGTTGAAACATGCACGTTTCCCCATCAAGCACACACCCTTATAAAACCTCCCGCATGTAGCACATGCTTCAAACTTCCTAAACTGTTGGTTACCCTACTGGTTTTCAGTAGTCCTGTTTCCGTTCCACTTCCTCTTAAAGTTGTTGTTGTTACTGCCATTTCCATTGCCTCCGCTACCATTCTTCACTTCCACCTTATTCTTCTTATTCTTCTTCTTCTTCTTCTTCTTCTTCTTCTTCTTCTTCTTCTGCTCTTGATTGAATTTTGTCACTTCCTCGCCTCCACCTTCAGCAAGTACAGCCTTCTACATCACTGCTGCAAATGTCTTCAACTAGAACAGGGAAACCCTACTGTACAGCCAGGGCTTCAGTCCCTGTTCGAACCTCTTTGCCTTACGCTCATCTGTGCTGACATGATATGGCGCAAACCTCGTCCATTCGTTAAACTTCACGGAATAAACAATAAGTCTTTAGCAACATCAATTCTAATTACATCACATAAATAATCAGTCTTCATTACTTGCTAAGCTTGTCCTTGCCTTTACTAGTGGAAGGTTCGTCTGCTCTTTCGTTCTTAACTGCAATGTTATTATTACGCAAGAGTGAACACGATTGCCCACAAGTATAACAATATAACGATGAATAATAACATGCGAGAGAAATAATAACTTCTGAAAATAAAAGCTCAACTTTTGAATCAAGAATGAATAACAAGAATCAAAAGATTTCTGAGGGTCATAAGACCTTGAACTATGTCCTAGGTTATCAAGGGTTATACTTGAAACCTTTAACAATCATAAGACTATGGACCTTTCTACTCGTACTTAGGGGGATCAACCCTTAGTACCATACTGTTCATAATATCTTAACGCTAACGCATAAGTAAATCCCTTTGCAGGGTTGTTCATCTCAGTTTGGCATTCGAGTCATCACCAAAGGAAGTTTGGTTTGGATAATTCAATAAGGGTTCTGAAATTTAGAACGTTCATCAACTAAGGACTAGTTAAATCAATAAAGCTCACTAGTCTAATAAGGTTCGACAATAATGATATTCAATTTGAATAATAATCTCAAGAAGTATACAATAGGACAATTATTGTATAACTGAATCATGCTTTGAAAAGATAATCAATCTTTAATATAACATTTGAACTTGAATAATAGTAATGATAATTTACTCTAGGTAACTAATAAACTTGAACAATAATGACATGTAGGGTTAGGAAACTTTCCTCGTGCGTAGATTACACTTTAACTAAGCACGTTCTTTGAATTTAATCCTACACACCATTCACATTCACAATACTAGTTAATCATAACTTAACTAATCATCATAAACTCATTCTTTTGTCTAATACGAATATTGACTATACTTAGTTAAATTACCACTTTGTCACATAATTTACACTTCATGAATAACAAGCTAATTATGTATTCAATAATTCAATCCACATGCAATTATGTTTATTTACATGTTAAACATCTATTTTATCATCTCATTATACTTCTAACATTTTTACATGTTCATTAATTAAGTTAATAACACATTGCTAGACTTAATCATTTTACAAAAATTTCATTTCTGAACTTTCTGGAGAGTGGCGTTGTGGCGCCACTGTTACACTTGGTCATCGTGAAGTAGCGCCATGGCACTGCGGCCGGACACATTGAGCTGCGGTACCGTGACACTGCGACTGGAAACTTGGCGTTGTGGCGCGGATGTTTAGGCATGAGACTGGCGCCGCGGCGCGGCGAACCAGAAACTGTTCTGTAATTCGCGAAAATTACAGAACACAGCCAAAAACTCCAATTTAAAATATTACTACACGAATTTAGACATACCCACATGATATAATTTATACATAATCATTACCCAACATTTATAAAATGGTTTTAACCCATTAAAACACATAATCACGGAACTAAAATATGTAAATTTCATGGACTTTGATGTTCTTGAAGGTTTTGAAAATAATTCATGAAAATTGACACTACGAATTCGTTATAACACCGAATCCGTTCATTTAAAATTTTGTCTCTTTGTATCAACATGCATAAACATATACACGTGTAAAATTTAGGGATAATATATGATCAAAGCATTAAATACCACTTATAAGGCCATATGGCCATATAACATACTCTATAATCATATACTGTATAATTTCATGAAACTAATGATATGGTTTACATAATATATATAATTAAATATGATTTGATACATATTAATACATACATAACCCATAAACATTACTCCTTTCTCAATTACAGAGGCTTTACAAAAGGTTTGAAAGCCATATTTCTATGAAAACTCAATGACGTAAAAGAAGAATTTGGGTTTGGAGAAATTACCCAAAGCTTAGATTAGAAGATATGATCGCTGATGATCCTTTCACAAATATTTGTTGATCACACTCTCACAATTCCCTCAATTCTTAATTCTCTCTCTCTCTGTGATTGCTTTGTTTATAGACTTAGAAAAATAGAAAATAAAAGAATACGTAGTATAACAAAGGGAAAAGGGAACTGATGCGCATAATGGTCAATTAACCCAGTCATGGGTAACTGCTAATAACTCCCACTAAGGCCATGTTTGGCTAGTCTTAATATATTTCAAAACAATTTAATTTAATAAAGCTTTATCATATAGTTTAATTAATGTCACACTCCTTCATAAAATAAATCAATATTTTATTTAATTTACTTTACTTTAAATAAAATACAATTCTCATAAATTCTCATAAATTCACATAGTCATATAATTAAATCTCTCATTAATAAATAATGTCAAATTATTAACTCTCTAATTAATAATTAAATTAATTAAAATACATTAGGCTTATTTTGTATTTCTTTTAACACAATAAGTTCACATAATTACATATATCGAATAATAAAATTCTCCACATTAATTTAATAAATGTAACACATATAATTAAATTAATCTACCACAACTGCATCAATTAATTATTTAATCTAATAATTAAATCATCGAAAATATTTATTTACTTCAATAAATATTAAGAATTAAATTACAAAAATCTCTTTCGTCACATCTTTCCCCCCTTAAAAGGATTTTGTCCCCAGAATCACGACTCAATAATTTCGACCCATTACATTCTCCTCCCCTTACAAAGATTCTTTTCCCAGAATCGCTTACACATAATTAAGTAAATAAATGAGGGTAATTCTTCATCATATTCTTTTCGACTTCCCACGTAGCTTCTTCAGCATTGTGGTTCCTCCAAATTACCTTAACAGAAGGTATTACTTTATTTATGAGAACTTGTTCTTTTCGGTCAACAATTTGAACATGAATTTCTTCGTAAGATAAGTCTTTTTCAAAATGTAGGGGTTTGTATTCAATGACGTGCTTGTAATCAGGTTTGTAGGGTCGTAAAATAGAACATGGAAGGCGTTATGGACATTCTCGAGTGCTGGAGGTAGGGCTACCTCGTACGTAACTTTTCTGATTCTTCTCAGTACTTTAAATGGTCCAATGAATCTTGGGCTCAATTGCCCTTTCTTTCTGAACCTGATCTTTCCCTTCTAAGGAGAGACCTTCAAGAAAACATAACTACCTGATTCAAATTTGATATTTTTACGATGTGGATCATCGTATTTCTTCTATCTATCTTGAGCTGCTACCAGTCATGCTCGAATAACTTTGACTATTTCTGTTGTCTGTTGTACCAATTATGGCCCTAGTAATTGCCTTTCACCAACTTCATCCCAGTAAAGCAGTGTTCTGCACTTTCTGCCGTATAACGCTTCATAAGGCGGCATGCCAATACTAGCGTGGTAACTGTTGTTGTAGCCGAACTCTACTAATGGTAGGTGATCATCCCAATTTCCTTTAAAGTCCATCACACAGGCTCTTAGCATATCTTCTAATGTTTGAATCGTTCTTTCGCTCTGTCCGTCTGTTTGAGGGTGGTATGATGTACTCATTCGCAATTGCATACCCATGCATTCCTGAAGACGTTTCTAGAAATTCGATGTGAAGCGCGGATCTCTATCAGAAACAATTGACACCGAAACTCCGTGCCTCGAAACAATCTCTTTTACATATAACCTCGCCAACTGATCTAAGTTAAATCTAATTTTGATCAGAAGGAAGTGTACAGATTTCGTCAGTCAGTCAACGATAACCCATACTGCGTCGTAGCTTTTCTGAGTCGTCGGAAGGCCAACCACGAAGTCCATTATAATATGTTCCCATTTCCATTCTGGGATCTCTAACGGTTGTAGCAATCCACTTGGTCTCTGATGTTCTGCTTTCACTTTCTGACAGGTCAGACACTTGGCAACACATTCTGCAAAATCACGTTTTAAATTCGGCCACTAGAAATGTTGTCGAAGATCTTGGTACATTTTGGTACTACCAAGGTGAATAGAATATCGTGAACTATGAGCCTCACTCAAAATATCTTCCTTAATCTCTTGTACTGGCGGTACCCAAATTCTACTCTTAAATCTCAGTATTCCTTCCTTATCCATCTTAAATCTTGGTTCAGCTCCTTTGGATATCTTCTTTGTCACCTTTTTATATTCTTCGTTCTGAAGTTGAGCCTTCTTTACTTTATCTAGTTGAGTTGTACCAGATTGCATCTGAAATAGCTTCTCATCAATCTCTAAAGGATACTTCACTTCCAACTCTAGTTTCTCCATTTCTGATACTAGCTCCTCTTGAGCAGTCAACATCATCAATTTCTCACGACCCTTTCTATTTAAGGCGTCGGCAACCACATTTGTTTTACCCGGATGGTATAAAATCTCACAGTCGTAATCCTTAATTAATTCCAACAAAGATTGAAAAAATTAGAAACGAGATTACCATATTTGAACAGTAGCATGGGAAATCATTGTATGAGGCATGGGAGAGGTACAATGAATTGCTAAGAAAGTGCCCACATCACGGATTACCTAAATGGTTGCAGATGAACACATTCTACAACGGGTTGAATGGGAATCTTAGGACCAGTATAGACGCAGCTTCGGGTGGAGCATTTATGGCCAAGAGTTACGAGGAGGCGTATGAGTTGATGGAGACAATGGTTCCTAACAACTACCAGTGGCCCACAACAAGAATGACACAACTTAAGTTAGCTGGATTGTTAGAGGTAGATGGGGTGACGACGTTAGCATCACAGATTTAAGCACTATCAAAGAAAGTGGATGCTTTGTCGAGTGTACAAACTCAGTAGATTGCAGCTATTTGTGAATTATTCACGGTGGAACATCCTATGGAAGAATGTGCAATCAACCCAGCATCGGTACAATTTTATGGTAGCTACAACAGGATTCCAAAGAAAATGTTTCAGAATGCATATAATCTGGGGAATAGAAATCACCCTAATTTTTCATAGAGTAACAATCAGAATCAGCAATCTCCGTGACCATCTTATCCCCCAAGATTTCAAAATCAGCATCAACAAACAGCTCAGAATCAAGAGAGAGAAACAGATTTAGAAGAGTTGTTGTCAAAATACATATCGAGCAACGAGACGGCTATAATGACCGAGAAATTCGGATCCATTTTGAAATAATTTTATTTAATAAAATATTGAATAAGATTATATTATTTGTTATTATTATGTGTTAGTAAGATGAATGTCGTTCTATAACCTAGAAACGTCGGAAAGTCGTAGTATTTTAACTACGTGAATGAATTAAAGTGTTTGAATTTTCAAGACAGAAATAAAAGATTTCCGAGAAATTTTTCCGAAAAACATTATTAATCGATTTTGTAACAACCCGATATTTTCTATAAATATTAAATAAGAAATTTTGCATATAAATTTATTTATTTATTTATTTATTTTAAGGATGAGGATTTGTACAAGATAATATGTATATGTATTTATGTGGTAAATAAAAATATATTTATTACATAAATATTTACAAATAAGTTTATTTTAGAATGATTGACTATTATAAAGTTTATTCTTATAACAATTAATTTTATAGCAGAAATGTTTTTATTAATTATTTTCTATGAAAATATAATTATATATTATTTAAATAATATATGAAATGATTTTTAGAATTATTATAATTATTATTTATTTTATTATATGAATTTATGCAAGATTAATTAAGTTAATTATTTGAACTTAATTAATAATGTTATATATGAAGAATAAATCAGATATGGAATCCAAACCCTAATTTTGGATTTTTATCAATGGATAAGAATAATAATACAATAATATTATATTTTAATATTTCGGTGCTATGAATATGTATACTATATCTGTACACTGATAATGATTGATCAATTATGATACAATATTACAAAACTATAGTATTATTTTAATAAACCGTAATTCGATAGTCAAATAAGACTGTAAGATTTCAATTAATTACGTTATGGTATAAATGTCAAGTGTTATGTGGTATATGATATGCATTATTAAAATTTAATGTTAATTAGAGAAATCCTAATTAATATTTGAAATCCTAATTTTAGAAACCCTAATATTTAAATTATAAACCCTAATTTATTTGAAACCATAATTCAAATGCCATTTATGACTTTAAGAATTTGTTGTGTAGTTATGTAATCGTGATAATGTTTGTAATGACCGGTATTAAAGATATTAACCCTAGTTAGGGAGAATCTTAATTGTTTTCAAAACCCTAATTTTTTTTAAAAGGTTATAAATCCTTATTATTAATTTTTCTAAATTATAAACCCTAAATTTCCTAATTGTAAACCCTAATTACTAATTAGGCACTCTTAATGATAATTAGTAAAACATAAACCTAATTATCAAGTCTATATGATTAGGAAACCTAATTAATTAAGAAACCATAATTTTGTATTTTAGAAACTAAAATTTTATTATTTTATTTTATTTTTTATAAACCCTAAATTGGAAATTCTAGAAATTATTCAAACCCTAAACCCAAACCCTAAACCCTAAGGGTTTGACAAGTTTACAAGATTGCCATTAAAAATAAAAGCAAAAAGACCAAAATACCCTTGCATTATTAAAGCTAATAACATAGGTTTTGACCTTAGGTGAGATGGTGACCAACTCCAACCACCCCATGTGACAAATTCTAGTAGATCAGCAATATATCTCAGCAAGTTCATTGCATCTAAGTGTGTATATATAGATTGGAGAGAGAAAAAAAATCATTTGGCTCACTTATTTTTGCCAAACTCTCAACCTTGATCTTCTCCCTCTAACACCTCCAAAATTTCTTAGCATATCAGTCCCCAAGAACAGCCCCACGATCACCATTAACAAATCATAAGAACAAAATCAAGAATTGTCCAAGAAAGGTATAAACCCTAACTATGAAATTTTATCTTTGATTCCACGTTAGATGTTAGTTTTTTTGTATGTTAAACATATTGTTTGGAGTCCATATAGTTGATCTGGCTTAGTAGTTGATGGATCAATAACATCAAAGTGCACGAATTTGAAGATTTCAAAAATTTGGAAAATTTTGTTTTTGTGTCTGACAGTCAAATGTTAGACCCCATAGATCTTTGGTTGTTAAGTTTTTTTGTTGTTTAAATATTTGGTCTTGTACTATGTTGTAAGGGCTTTACTCTAGAACTTGATTCAAAGCCAGATCGGATGTAGATTAAAAGTTATAAAGGGTCAAAGTGGGTTGACCGGCATTGACCGGCTGTTTCTAGGCAGCCCAGAATTGCCTAGAAAGCCTGACAATCATTTTGCAGGTACTTGATCTTGTTGCTGTTAAGTGTTTTGATCATGTTAATGTGTTATACTTGTAGACTGACATGAATACTACATACTAAAGTCTTTATATCACTTATAATCTTAACAGAATCGATTTGAGTTTTGGTCAAACATGGGTTGACGAAACTGCTCAAGAACATTTCTGGAAAACCTAGAAATGTTCAAGAACAGATCCTGACCTGTAAAGTCCCCGAATCCAGATACTTGAAACCCAAACTCGGTACTTTACGATACCATTTCTATGAGCGGAAATATTACTAATAATAATAAGAATAATATAAATTATAAACTTGACTAACATTTATCAGAGTCTAATCCCAAGTACGCAACCTTTACTACATTCTTTACATGATATATAATACATATCATTAACTTAATACAGTCTATCTATTACAAATGATACCAATATCATGTCCTGTTTGCTTTCCTTTTCACTTGTTCTTGGCCGAACTTTCCAATTCTTCACACTTAGCTGAAAATATTTAAATTAAGCAAAGATGAGCATTTGAGTGCCCAGCAAGTATTATATATATATATATATATATATATATATATAAGCAGAAAGAATTTAAATATTTTCTTTATAATACCCTTCTACAACCGGTCAATAGTTGTGAAGTAATCTGTACCAATAACAATAACATAACAACCCTCTTTTAAATTTTTGAAACTGTGTATTATTTATACATGGGGTTTCTGTGACATATTATTAACATTGTTTTCATTTTCGAAAGGGTTTAAACAGAAATTCATCTGTAAATCGGCCATTACTTACGGGCACGGAGGGTGATCAGCCCCGTTGTACCCTGTATTAATCAATACTACATGTACAAGAACGAAATTATCGTTCACTCTGTCCGCCTTGGGCGCATAAAATTTTTTCCATTATCGGGATGTTCATACCTGTCGGGTTTTCATAACAAAGGTCTTATCTTGTTCAACAATAATATATAATTCAACATATATGTATATCAAAGGTGTATCAACATGTGATTAAATACAATGATTATCCAAGTGGGGACACTTGTATAATCATTTATAGAAATTAACGAACAGAATATATAACTGAATTATCATATACTATCATGTTGATAATCAATGGGTGCATATAATATAGGTTTAACAATCTGTAGAGTAATAATATAATTTTGAAACATTCTTACACTTGTCCATTGCATAAAGAAAATGCAAAGGTAGGATACTTGCCTAATGCGCTGCTTACAATTACGCAACTTAGATTTATCTTTTCTATCACGACCTATCATTAATCAGATCATTTTACTGATTAGTATATCATAACGTAACACATAACGCTTCTTATTGCAGTCAGCACATTCCCTATTCACATTATCACACATGTTCAACAATCATTGACTCACAAACAAACATCAACACATTCCTAATCACATTGTTACACAACCTTAATAATCATTGAATCGCAATTAAACAGTTAACTTATCTTAGTTCATATCAATTTCTGAAACATGTCGTCTACCGACAACTTTATCGGGTAAAAATCGAGTCTAAGACTCTATCCCGAAGTTCAATATCCAAATAGATAACTTAAACAACAGTCGCACTATTTTTCATGACCTTATAATAATTATAAAATAATTATTACCATTTACCATCATTTTTGAAATATCAGAATCATTATTAAATGATTTAAATAGCAAACAATTCTATTATCATTAACATTTAAATCAATATTAAACTATTAATGAAACCATTGCCAAAATATTAAAGTTATGTATAATAACTCAAAATATTTTTTAAAACATTTATATTACCCTTAAATGATTTTTTTTTAAAACATTTAAAAACATTATTAAATAATTACCAATAATATCAAAATATTAATGTACTATTTATCTAAACATTAAAAGTTATTAATTATAACTTAAAATATTTTTAATCTATTTATATTCCTTTTAAATGATTTTTTAATAAATAAAACTATTTTAAACTATTTATTTAATATAATTATTAAATAAACTTAATATCATTAATCATTAAATAAATATCATTAATATTAAATCAATATTGAAATTATCCTTTAAATATTAAAAGTTATATTTTATAACTTAAAATATCTTTAAATACTTTATTTTCATTAAAAATGATTTTTTTTAATAATAAAATCATTTTTAAACTAATTTATTTAATATAAATATTAAATAAATTTAATATCATTAAATATCATTAATTAATGAATTTAACCTTTAAATATTAAAAGTTATATTTTATAACTTAAAATATTTTTAAATACCTTATTAGTATTTAAAATGATGTTTAATTTAATAAAATCATTTTTAATTCATTTAATAAATAACTTAATTATCATTAATATTAATTTATTAATGAAAATTATCACATAATATTAAAAGTAATCAAAAATAACTTAAAATATTTTCTTATATCATAGTATACTTTTAAATGATTTTTCATGAATTAAAATCATTATTAAATAATTTATTTAATATTCTAATTAAATACTTTTAATATTCCAAAAATATTAAACATTTATGAAATATATTTAAAATAATTAAAAACTAATTTTCGGAATTTAAAATAATTTTTTAGAATTTAATATGTATTTTTAATAATTAAAATCTAATTTTTCTAATTTTTAATCATTTTCAGAATTTCCAGAAATTAAAAATAATACAAAACCGTCGCTAAAGGGCTTAGGCGACAGAAACCGTCGCTGTTGGTGTTCTTCAAGCCAAACCCAAAAATCCGGTCAGATACCGAGTGACCCCGTTTGACCAAGATTAATTCCTTACACAGAGTGTTTCTGGACATTTTGTTACTCAGATCGTGTAGTGCTAATGCAAGACTACTAGATAAAACCATAAACAAGTTCATAAAACTCATAACCAAGAAGATCTGAGCCAATCAACTAGCTGTCAAAAGTTGTTCTTCATGATTAACAGTTCGTGGGGGTTACTTTGAACCTCTATAACTTGATTATCTTGTAATGTTTTTGTGATCTATCAATTACAGTGTGTAGACATCATGTAGTACTACAACTATAACACTAAACATACATATAACAACAACGGATATAACTGGAAATAGCCGGTCAAAGTTCACCACGGAAATTGTTCATAAAAATTCTGGGTTCGCTTTTTAGCAGTTTCGGTCAACGGGTTTTGACCAAACATAACTCCCGATCTATAACAGATATGAACTTGCTTCTTTTTGAATCTTAAAGAGCACATTACGGACTACATATAACAACTTAAAAACAACAAAAATCATGATCGAGCAAAGATCTATAGCCTCTGACATTGGACTGTCAGACAAAAAATTTTGGTTTTTCCAACTTGCTCAAATCTTCAAATTCGTATACTTTGATGTTATGGGTCTTTGATTTATCAACCCATATTATAAATTAACATCCTATTACACAACATTAAACAATCAATTGCAACAAATAACATCGAATCAAAGGATTTCTAGGCTTAGGGTTTTATACCTTTTCTAACTTCGATTTCTTGATTTTTTTGCTTCTGATCTGTTGTTTGTGATCGTGGGGCTGTGTTTGGGAGTAATAATGCTAGATAAATTCGTTGGTTCTAGAGAGAAAAGTTCTTGTTTGAGTATTGAATAAAAATGGCTAGCAAAATCACTTTTCCTTTGTCTCAATCCTTATATAGACAACATGATGCATGTATGGGTTGTCTAGAGCTGATGTGCTGTCCATTTTGTGTCACAAGAGTACTTGGTACGAGTTGGCCAACAACTCTCTTTTTGTAAAGATTTACAAGAAAGCTCATTAAACAATGTAAAAAGGGTATTTTGGTCTTTTAATAAATCATTTTAATGGCAAAATTGTAACTTTACAAACCCTTAGGGTTTAGGATTTGGTTTAGGGTTTAGGGTTTGAGCCAATTTAGGAAAATTCTATGATTTTCAAAATTAGGATTTAGCAACTAAGGTTTATAAAGAAAATAAAATTATTTTAGTTTCTAAAATTTGAAAATTAAAATTTGTTAACTACATTAGGTTAATAATTAAATTATACAAGAACATTAGGGTTTAGCACCCCTATCCATATTAACCTTGCCAATTTGGCAATTAGTGTTTACAATTCTGATAATTAGGGTTATCGATTTATAAATATGTTTTCCAATTATCAAATTAGGGTTTTAAAAATACAGGGTTTCCAAAATTAACTATTGTAATTATAATACTAGTTAATTAATCACATTAACACAATTACAACCAATCTCGAACTCTAATTTGTGTTTCAAATTAGGGTTTCTCATTTCCGAAATTAGGATTTTTTTTAAAATATCTTAGGGTTTTCTAAAAATTATTTACGGTTTCTAGAACATTAATTAGGGTTTACCTAATTAATACAAAATTATATAATACATAACATGCATGCACCATATAACACAGTTATATAACAGTGTCAACTCAACTTGAGTTTTAAATTAGGATTTTTCAGTTAGCAATTAGCTAATTATTATTTAGGGTTTCTAATTTAAGAAATTAGGGTTTTAATTTACTAATTAAGTTTATTTTAATTAGCAATTAAAGTCTATCACACGTGTTATTAATCACAGTAACACAATTCTTGACAGATCAAACCTCCAGTCTAAGTTTCCGGATTAGGGTTTAATAGAAATTCAAATATAATTAGGGTTTATAATTACAAATTAGGGTTACTAATTTAGAGTTTAGGGTTTATAATATAGAAAAATAATAAGGATTTTGAACAATTACGATTCTCCCTAATTAGGGTTAATACATATAACACCAATCATAAATCACATTAACATGATTACATAACAGTTTTAAGCCGGCATTCGGCTTTAACTTAGGGTTTAACAGCTTAAACTAGGTTTTTGGCATTTTACACAATATTTAACCAATACTATAAGTCCACGCATATACAGTACATATTTATGGCACTGAAAAATCAAAATATTATATTATAATATTATATATTATTATCATGCCTTGATCAAAACCCAGATCTAGGGTTTGGATTCCATATCTGAATTATCTTTCATATATAACCTTATTAATTAAGTAGAAATAATTTACTTAATATCTTGAACAAAATTCATATAATAAAGTAAGTATTATAAAAATTCTATAATCATATCATATATTATTCAATTAATATAATTATCATATTTTCATGGAAAATAATCATTAAAAACATTTTTACTATAAAATTATTTATTATTAGAATATATTTTATAATGAGCAATAATTCTAAAATAAAATTATTCATAACCATTCATGTAATAAATATATTTTATATTCATCACATAAACACATACATAATACCTTTCACGCATTCTTACCTTTAAAATAGATAATTAATCTAAAATCATTTCCTATATTATTTAAATAATATAAAATTATATTTTCCTTGAAAAATAATTAATAAAACATTTCCAATAAGGAATTAATTAGTATAAAAATATAATTAATAATAATCAATAATTCTAAAATAAATTTATTTGCAATACTTATGTAATAAATAAATTTTATTTATCACACATATAATTATAA
The DNA here is from genome assembly GCA_020205505.1 of Panax japonicus. Classification (NCBI taxonomy): domain Eukaryota; kingdom Viridiplantae; phylum Streptophyta; class Magnoliopsida; order Apiales; family Araliaceae; genus Panax; species Panax japonicus. The sequence goes on from CM035105.1 coordinate 26,094,121, forward strand.
TTACACATTACCTTGGCACATATCATTCATATTTATAAAAAAAATTTATACGCAAAATTTATGATTTATTTATATAGAAAATATCAGGTTGTCACATGACCGACTCGTTGACCGGATCAAATCTCTTAGTTGTGATGTTGTTAATATGATATAGTGCTTGATGTTTGTACCTTAACATCTCTACTACATGACTGAACTGTTAGATCGAATTAACTAAACTTAGAATAAAAGATCCAAAGCTTCAAAATAGGACCCTTGAGTTTCTAGGCAACCCAGAACCTCAAGAACATGTCTGACAATATTTTATCATGCTAATAACTCTCTGATCTGTTGTGTTATGACCATGTTATCGCTTTCGAATGGTAGTATTGCACTTATATTACACTCCAAACACTTTAGGCGGACCAGAATACCTTAGGAGCATGGAGAAATTGTTGGTCAAACGTGACACCTTAGCAACTGACTATGCATTTCTGTGTTTCATGAATAACACGAAGAACACCAATAGCGACGGCTCTGTCGCTATAGGTGGTCTTTAGCGATAGTTAATTTATAAAATAATTATTTTTATTAGATAATTAGTAATAAATAGATTTTAATTATGAAAAAAAATAAATAAATTCTTAAAAATTATTTTAAAATCCGAAAATTGGTTTTTAATTATTTTGAATATATTTCATAAATATTTAATATTCTTGGAATATTAAAAGTATTTAATTTATTTAACTATAATATTAAATAAAATATTTTAAAATGATTTTAATACAAGAAAAATTATTTAAAATTATATTATGGTATAAGAAAATAATTTAAGTTATTTTTGATAATTTTTAATATTTGGTGATGAATTTCATTAATGAATTAATATTAATGATAATTAAGTTATTTATTGAATGTATTAAATAAATTATGAAAAAATAGAATTAATGATTTATAAATCATATAAAAATGATTTAAATGTTATAAAAGTATTTTAAGTTATAAAATATAACTTTTGATATTTTGTCATGAAAAATATTAATATTTTAATATTAATGATATTAGATTTAGTTAATAATTATATCAAATAAAAATGATTTTAGTATTAGAAAAATCATTTAAATGAAAATAAATAGTTTAAAAATATCTTAAGTTATTAAATATAACTTTCAATATTTAAAGGAAAATTTCATTAATTAATTACTATTAATGATATTAGAATTATTTAATAATTATATTAAATAAATTAGTTTTAAAATGATTTTAATATTATAAAAATTATTTAAAATGAAAATAAAGTGTTTAAAAATATTTTAAGTTATAAAATATAATTTTTAATATTTAAAGGATAATTTCATTAATAATTTAATATTAATGATATTAATTTAATAATAAATGATATGAAGTTTATTTAATAATTATATTAAATAAATAGTTTTAAAATGGTTTTATTTATTGAAAAATCATTTAATAAGGATATTAATGAATTAAAAATATTAAGTTATAATTAATGACTTCTAATATTTTGATAGATAATGCAGTAATATTTTAATATTAATGATAATTATTTAAAAATGGTTTTAATTATTTTAAAAATCAATTATGTGTAATATTAATACTTTAAAAGTATTTTGAGTTATTATAAATAACTTTAAGATTTTGGAAATGGTTTTATTAATGGTTTAATGTTAATTAAATATTAATGATAATGGAATTGTTTAATATTTAAATCATTTAATAATGATTCCGGTGTTTGGAAATTCATGATAAATTATAATAAATGTTTAAAAATTAGTATAAGTCATTTAAAAATAATATGACTGATACTTACAGATATTGAACTACATGATAGAGTCTTAGACTCGATAATTACCCGATAAAACCGTCGGTACACCGACATGTTTCAGAAATTGATCTGGACTTAGATAATTTGATTAGATATGTGTTTATTTGTGATACAATGGTTATGGAACATATGTGACAATATGATTAGATTATGTGCTGACTGCAAAAAGCAGTTGTGACGCCCCCAAATCCGGGTCTCTTTTAAACCGACACATGGTGCTCCACGATGCTACAGTTCACACAATCATTCAATTGACATGCCTCAAAAGAACGAATATATCTTATATATATTCCAAAACAATACTACTATTTCCCAAGTTCTTTATAACCGTTACATTTGTTCATGTCATAATATCAAATATTATCATTACAAACCTATACTATTATATAGGTAATCTACATGTTCACTTTAGCCTTCTCTTTATCCTTGTAGAATCCTTCGGTCATATCGTCTAGGCTGCATTCATATGGTTCAAGCAAGAATGAGCATAACAAGCTCAACAAGTATAACAATTTCATTTTAAAAGTATGCTTGAAAAATAGGAATCGTATATCTTCAATAACTGAATAATAGTTACGAAGTACTATCAATAATTCAAAATAGCTTTCCTTTTTCCTTCAAAACGTTTTTCAATAACAATATTCCATGAATCATCAAATCTAGTTCAAGACGTGAACATCTTATAGTTTCTTTAAAAAGGACAACCCGACACATAGTGTGTAAGTCTGGCATAGCTTACGAGTACATCTAGGTGATCAGCCTATAGTACCCTATGTTGATTAACACTACATCCATTAAATGTGTGTACGTTTAAGTTGTGGCAACCTTACGTGCCCATCGAATACTCGATGAAAATACATTTGTTTATACATATTCAGGCTTACCATGAATCCGTACCAAAGAGTTGGCATAGGATAGCGTTAGCAATTCTATATTGAAAGACTTATAAAGAAATTAGTCAATCTATCAAGATTAGTCTAGCCGAGTTAAAACTGGCTTTGACCCTTTCTTTGAAATCATACATGCATCTCATAACGTGAATCATTTTGAAAACCTGGCTAACACGAATGTTAGACAAGCGTTTAAGAAAAACTTGCCTTCAGCGTCTGCTACAGTACAATTACGTTTCCTTTGAGCCTTTACAGTTTCTACAACACATAAGCACATAACATACCATATTAGGTCATGAATGAACATACTTAGTTCCTAAATAATCTTACCCTTCTTCTCTATCTAATCCCGTATTAGATTTGTTATTTATTAGTTTCGGCTTCCCGTCGTTCTTTTACATCATTCTTACTAACTTCGTTCTCTTATACTTCAGTGAAATTATTTCATTAATACAACTCGGTTCGAGTTAATTATCCTTCCTCACGGCTTACTAACGTTCGTACGTTATTAATCGAAACTCGATCGTCATTGATGAAGTATTAACATTGAATATCATTTGCGTTCATCTTCAATTGACTTTCTTTTAACCCTAAGTAATCATACTTGGGGTTCAATTATGACTTGATAATGTTTAATTAAGTTCATTAGTTCGTTACTCAACAATTTCCCTTCATCTTCTACATGTAAACATTTCTTTATTGTCTAGCTTTTAAGACTGGCGCTGCGGCGCCAGTGATCCTTTGTTTTGTCGCACTGCGGCGTCGCCCATTAGGGCTTGGAGACCGGACTCGGCACTGCGGCGCGAGTCCCTTTGTTAACTATCGCGCTGCGGTGCGAGTTTGCAGGGTCTAAAGCTCACATTGGCGCCACGGCGCCGGTCATTTAAGCTTGGAGTCGCGCCGCGGTGCGAACTCTGAGCCACAGATAGTTTTGACAGATATTATACTTTGTGAGATTCCCGGACTCGTAACTTCTTCATTGTAAGTCCGAATTAGCTCGTTCAAGAGCCTACGGTTCATAAATTACGTACTCTATGCGTTCATGCAAGAATTTTATCTATTCGACTTTGTTTTCTAAAAATTCAGCAATTAGTCCATTTTTAACAAAAACGATAAACGTTCGTGAACGTTCAATGCTCGTTTCTTCGTTCTAAGTCGGAAATCGACCATTTTCGATTCTGCAACTCTATAATGCCAAATAAGACTTGTCTCTATTGAAAACCAATGTTTCTAAGCTCAATATCAAAATTTGACTTCCATTCCGAGAATTTCACGAATTCGACGATTGTCGTCTAATCGTGTGAATTCCAGTGAAACTTCGTTACTTGAGATTTTTAAATCATTTCTCTTGGATTCAATCCATCATGCTACCATCTTGACATACATGCTTTGTTAACTTATAAACATGATAAGTTATTAATTATTCTTAATAAGTTCAAAACTCATAAACTTATAAACTACTTATTAAAGTATAACATACTTAATTTCATTGCTTATGACTTATTAATAAGTTAAGTTCTTTAATCCTTATCCTTACCTCTTATTAATCATGCTAACTTCTTAACGTAAACATATTACCACTTCTTACAAGTTCTTATACTTTCATTATTGTTCATCACAAGTTCGTAACTTAAATGATTACGAATAGCTTATTCATGATTTATACGGCTTATTAAGACTTAAGCCCTTTGGTTTATCATTCCTTAACATACTAGCTCTACCAATACCCCTTCTCTACTAATGGAAGAGAAAGAAAATCATGGCTTAGGATCACTTACTCTTTGATATTCACTTGACTATGCCTTGCTCAATCTTTAATCTCCTTCTTGATCCTTGAAATATGAAAGACTAGCTTTCTTACTTTTTTAGCTTATTCTCTCAACCAAATAAGTTGTTTAGCTTGAGAGGAGTTGGATGAAATTTGAACAGCCAACAATTGAAATGGAGCTTGGTATTTATAGGCTTCACAAAGTGAGGGCATAAGGGTCATTAGGACCTTCCACCTCCTTAATCCACCTTCTTACTATTCATAGCTTAAGGATTAAGTAAACTTGCTCCCCACAACACTTGCTCACCACTCTTATTTCTTGGTTGCTACTTAACTTAGCCATTAAGCTTACTTGTTCTCCAAATAAATTACTTGGCCATCACAACACTTAGCCACTAAGTAAAATTGATCATCATATTGGATCATCCATGGGTTGGTCCATGGTTCTTACCCATTGGATACTTATTTGGGCTTAGGTTTAATTAATTTACTTAATCCTTTAGGCTTCTAGCATAATTTGCTTAACTAATATTAACTTATTCATTGGGCTTGCAATTAAATAAACACTTGGGCTTGATCATTAACTTACTTTGGATTTAACCAATTTTACATTTGGGCCTTGTCAACTTCTTATTACACAATACAATTTCCTACACAATTTAAATATTCAATACATTTGGCTTAAAGCCTTATAACGTATAATTTACGTATTCGTCTTGTATTCCTCTCGTATACTTATTCCTCATGATATAACATCATTCATACATTCTTGTATAATACTCGTATTCATTACTTCGTATAATACATACGCATTATATGATCATTGTTTTATTCATTAATCACATTACATTTCCTTCTCGTAAATCATTTTCCTTAAACGTTAGGCTTTAAGTCCACAGGCAGAATATTACGTTTTCCATAACTGAAATATTATTGGATATTCCATCTCACCTCAATATTCTATCGTTACGTATTTCTCGGAAGTTCAAAAATAATTCCCGAGCATAAATACGTGAATAGTGTTTTTCAGAAACTTTTTCAGAAAGCTTTTATTTTCGTCTTGAAAATTTATCCACTTTAATTCTACCATGTAGCCAAAATCCTATGACATTCTGACATTTATAGGTCAGAGAACGACGTTCGATTAGCTTGCTCCATAAATAATTAATTAAATTCATTTAATAAAAATAAAAATTTAATTCTCAAAAATCCGATTTTCTCGGGGCGTTACAGCAGTGCTATGTGTTATAGTATGTTATTCTAATAGATCAAATGATCTTATTACTGATAGGTGTTATATAAAGATAGAACTAAGTTACGAACTGTAAGCAGCGCATCTGGTAAGTATCTTACCTTTGTATTTCCTTTATGCAATGGACATGAGTAAGAAGTTTCAGAATTATATTATTATTATGCTATATTATTAATCGTATTGTGATATATTCTATATCCGATCATTGTTTATCAACATGTCAGTCTATGGGAATTCAAATATATATTCTATTCGTTAATTTCTAAACATGGTTACACAAGTGTCTCCACTTGGATAATCATTGTATTTAATTACATGTTGATATATATATATATATATATATATATATATATATATAAGCCGTCTTATCTATTTGATCAGCTAGACACAAATTTTGAAATGTCGTTGAATATGATAAAAACTTTTTTGTATCGAATCAAATTATTTTGGTTCGGACTCCAGTCTGAGTATGAACATCCTGATCACGGGAAAACTTTTATGTGCCCAAGGCGGACAGAGTGAACGATAATATCTTTTTTGTAATGTATAGTATTGATCAATACAGGGCCCATGGGAAGTACAACCTAACGCCCGTAAATTATGACGGTTTACAGATGAAGTTCTGGTAAACCATAGCGAAAACTAAAAACAATATTCATAGCATGTCAACTAATACCTATATATATAGTCAATACGTAGTTTCAAAAATTTGAGATAGAATTGTTATGTTGTCATTATCGGTTCAGTTTACTTCACAACTATAAATTTGTTGTAGCAGTGATGTACAAAGATAACATTTATTTCTTTCAGCTACTTATATTTCTAATTGTTATTACTTGCTGGGCACCCAAATGCTCACCCTTACATAAATTTAAATGTTTTCAGCTAGGTATGATCAACCCGAAGGTTCAGACAAGAACAAGTGAAAAGGAAAGCAAACAGAACATGTTTAATGGTGTCTTTTGTAATAGTTAGACAATATATAGACAATGATATGTATTATATATCACGTAAAGAATTATAGTAAAGGTTGCATAATTGGGATTAGACTCTGATAAATATAAGTTAAGTTTGATTTTTATATATTTGTTATTATTATTAGTATTATTCCGCTCATAGAAATGATATCGTGAAGCACCGAGTTCGGGTTTCAAGTTTCCGAGTTTGGGGGCTTTACAAGTTAGTATCAGAGGTTAGGGTTAAAAACCTTAGGTTGGTAAGACCTTAGGCTATAACCTTAGGACGGAGGGAAACGTTGAAAATATACAACTCATATAGAGTTTATAAGGAGATTAATTGAATTAGTTCATCATCAAAAAAAAATAAAAGATAACTTGTATAAAGCCATTATTTGTTGTGTGTGTATATATTAGTTAATAATCAGGATAACTTAGGTGTGTAGATGTCAGATAGAAAAGGATTAGGATACCCTCAGGTCGTAAAGAAGAAGCCAATCTCCATAACCGAGCCAATATCAAAGCCAATAGCTGAAATAGAGGCTCACATTGAAAGCTGCCTCAATGAGGTGGTTATTTTGAAAATTTTAGTACCGGACCATGAAACGATAGTATGACTGATAGGTAGAGTATAGTTAAAGAATATGTGGTCAATGACGAGTTCTTAAACTCATATGTTTGTGGTGAGTTTTTTTAAACTCATAATATATGTAAGTTGGACAAACTAGGAGTAGTTAGGTATGAATGGATTATTGAAGATAATGGTAATAGACAGTTTTCTAAGCAATTGAACCTTAGTGGAGGCGTAAGAAATAAGTAGTATTACTTAAATAGGTATGATTCTATGATATGTATATGATAGGTATGTATGTATAAGGTAAAATATTTCAATTTTTGTATAAGTTTTGTCAGCGAATCTCGACTTTTGAGTCACAAAGGGATAGTGTACAATTAAAGAAATATGTGTTATGGTATGTCAAGTCATATGAGTATGAATTTATATGGGATTAATGAAATAAGTTGGTATAAAGATTATATGAGTACTGGTTAATGCAGAAAACCAAAATTTTAAAATATAGAATTATTTGTTTTTAATAAGTTCAAAGCTCATAAACTTATAAACTACTCATTAAAGTATAACATACTTAATTTCATTGCTTATGACTTATTAATAAGTTTAGTTCTTTAATCCTTATTCTTACCTCTTATTAATCATGCTAACTTCTTAATGTAAACATATTACAACTTCTTACAAGTTCTTATACTTTCATTATTGTTCTTCACAAGTTCATAACTTAAATGATTACGAATAGCTTATTCATGATTTATACGGCTTATTAAGACTTAAGCCATTTGGTTTATCATTCCTTAACATACTAGCTCTACCAATACCCCCTTCTCTACTAATGGAAGAGAAAGAAAATCATGGCTTAGGATCACTTACTCTTTGATATTCACTTAACTATGCCTTGCTCAATCTTTAATCTCTTTCTTGATCATTGAAATATGAAAGACTAGCTTTCTTACTTTTCTAGCTTATTCTCTCAACCAAATAAGTTGTTTAGCTTGAGAGGAGTTGGATGACATTTGAACAACCAACAATTGAAATGGAGCTTGGTATTTATAGGCTTCACAAAGTGAGGGCATAAGGATCATTAGGACCTTCCACCTCCTTAATCCACCTCCTTACTATTCATAGCTTAAGGATTAAGTAAACTTGCTCCCCACAACACTTGCTCACCACTCTTATTTCTTGGTTGCTACTAAACTTAGCCATTAAGCTTACTTGTTCTCCAAATAAATTACTTGGCCATCACAACACTTAACCACTAAGTAAACTTGATCATCACATTGGATCATCCATGGGTTGCTCCATGGTTCTTACCCATTGGATACTTACTTGGGCTTAGGTTTAATTAATTTACTTAATCCTTTAGGTTCTAGCATAATTTACTTAACTAATATTAACTTATTCATTGGGCTTGCAGTTAAATAAACACTTGGGCTTGATCATTAACTTACTTTGGATTTACCATTCTTACATTTGGGCCTTGTCAACTTCTTATTGCACAATACAATTTCCTACACAATTTAAATATTCAATACATTTGGCTTAAAGGCTTATAACGTATAATTTATGTATTCATCTTGTATTCCTCTCGTATACTTATTCCTCATGATATAACATCATTCATACATTCTTTTATAATACTCGTATTCATTACTTCGTATAATACCTACGTATTATATGATCATTATTTTATTCATTCATCACATTACATTTCCTTCTCATAAATCATTTTCCTTAAACGTTAGGTTTTAAGTCCACAGGCAAAATATTACGTTTTCCATAACTGAAATATTATTGGATATTCCATCTCACCTCAATATTCTATCGTTACGTATTTCTTGGAAGTTCAAAAATAATTCCCGAGCAGAAATGTGTGAATAGTGTTTTTTCGAAACTTTTTTGGAAAGCTTTTATTTTCGTCTTGAAAATTTAAACACTTTAATTCTACCATGTAGCCAAAATCCTACGACATTTTAACATTTATAGGTCAGAGAACGACGTTCGATTAGCTTGCTCCATAAATAATTAATTAAATTCTTTTAATAAAAATAAAAATTTAATTCTCAAAAATCCGATTTTCTCGGGGCGTTACACTCTTCCCTCCTTATAAGGAATCTGTCCCCAAAATCTCGCTAATAATACCTACACCACAGAGGATAATTTTTCCTTTATTTTAATCTCGAGTTTCCACAATGCTTCTTTGACATTGGGGTTCTTTTATTTCACCTTCATCGAAGGTATTATCTTAATTCAAATGACTTATCACTTCTTATCAATAATCTGAGTTGGAAGTTAAACACTTGTTAACACATTACGCGATCTCTATATCATCTTAGTTTATTCTTTTAACTTATATTTATATAGAACTCAAATTCCTCCCTCAAAATAAGACTATACTTAGTCTTCTACTTATCCTGTATCATCTTCTTCATTCGCTTGCATCCCTCGTTACTTAGTTGTACTTAGTTAACTCATTCCATTATCGTGGATTGAGTCTACGTTTTGAATAACAATTCTACCCCTTAATTCCGTAATTTAACTTCTAACTCTGATCTTACCATTTCCGTTATTAACTCATTCTGAGTTGTTAGCATCGATAGCTTTCCCTACCCCTCCTACTTAACGCGTTGGCTACAATATTTACCTTCTCTGAATGATATAAGATATCTGTGAAGACCCCAAACTCGGGTACTTAAAACCCGAACTCGGTTCTTCACGATACCATTTCTATGAGTGGAATAATACTAATAATAAAAATAATAATATAAAGATCAACTTAATTTACATATCATCATAGTCTAATCCCAAAAATGTAACCTTTAAACATTCATTACAAACCATGATAGATAATATATATCATACTTGTCTTGATAATATTAAACTATTACATAAGATAACGTTAATTCATTCAGCAATCTTTCCATTTCCCTTGTTCTTAGCAGAGCTCTCTGATCGTTCACACTTAGCTGAAAACATTTAAATTAAGCAAGGATGAGCATTTGAGTGCCCAACAAATAATAATTATATATATATAAGCTGAAAGAATTTAAATGTTTTCTTTATACTATTCTTCTACAACAAGTCAATAGTTGTGAAGTATTCTGAACCGATAATAATAACATAACAACTCTCTTTTAAATTTTTGAAACTACATATTGACTATAACTGGGGTTATGGTGACATGCCATGAACATTGTTTTCATTTTCAAAAAGGTTAAACAGAAATTCATCTATAAACCGTCATAACTTACGGGCTGGGGGTGATCAGCCCGTTATTCCCTGCATTGATCAATACTAAATTACAAGAACGATAGGATCGTTCACTCTGTCCACCTTGGGTGCATAAACAGTTTTCCCGTGTAGGGATGTTCATACTTGTCTGGGTTCCAAATAAAAGGTTTTATCTTGTTCAATAATAATCTATAATTCAACATATATGTATACGGGTAATTGACAAAGGTATATCAACATGTGATTAAATACAATGATTATCCAAGTGGGGACAGTTGTATAACCATTTATAGAAATTAACGAACAGAATATATATATCTGAAATATCATATACTAACATGTTGATATTCAATGAGCGTATATAATATAAGGTTAATAATCTGTGCAGTAATAATATAGTTTAAAAACATTCTTACTCATGTCCATTGCATAAAGAAAACGCAAAGGTAAAATACTTGCCTGGTGCGCTGCTTACAATTTGCAATTTAGATTTATCGTTTATCTCACGACATATCATTAATAAGATCGTTCGTTCGATTAGAACAATATACTATAACACATAGTACTGCATTTCGCAGTCAGCACATAACATAATCACATTGTCACATATGTTCTACAACCATTGAATCACAAATAAACACATATATAGTCAATATATCTAAGTCCAGCTCAATTTCTGAAACATGTCGGTGTACCGACTGCTTTATCGGGTAATTATCGAGTCTAAGACTCTATTCTGTAACTCAATATCCGTACGTATCAGTCATTTTATTTTTAAATGACCTAATATAATTTTAAAACATTTATTATAATTTATCATGAATTTTCAAACATCGAAATCATTTTTAAATGATTTAAGTATTAAATAATCATATTATCATTAATATTTAATTAATATTAAACTATTAATGAAATCATTTCCAAAATGTTAAAGTTATTTATAATAACTTGAAATACTTTAAAAGTATTAATATTACCCTTAAATAATTTTTAAAACATTTAAAATCATTTTTAAATAATTATCATTAATATTAAAGTATTAATGTTTAATTTATCAAAAAATTAAAAGTCATTCAGTATAACTTAAAATATTTTTAATTCATTTATATCCCTATTAAATGATTTTTAAATTAATAAAACCATTTTTAAACTATTTATTTAATTAAATTATTAAATAAATTTAATATCATTAATAATAAATTTATAATTATGAATATTAAATTATTAATGAAATTATCCTTTAAATATTAAAAGTTATATTTTATAAGATAAAATATCTTTAAACACTTTATTTTCAATTAAAATGATTATTATAATATTAAAAATCATTTTTAAACTATATTATTTAATATAATTATTAAATAACTTTAATATCATTAATAATAATTATATAATAAAATTTACCTTTAAATATTAAAAGTTATATTTTATAACTTAAAATATTTTTAAATACCTTATTATTATTTAAAATAATTTTTAATATAATAAAAATCATTTATAATTAATTTATTTAATTCCTTTAGTAAATAACTTAATGATCATTAATATTAATTTATTAATGAAATTTGTCATAAAATATTAAAATTCATTAAAAATAACTTAAAATATTTTCTTATATCATAATATAATTTTAAATGATTTTTCAAGTATTAAAATCATTTTTAACTAATTTATTTAATAATATAATTAAATAAATTAAATACTTTTAATATTCCAAAAATATTAAATATTTATAAAATATATCCAAAATAATTAAAATATAATTTTCGGACATTAAAATAATTTTTAATAATTTATTTTGTATTTTTAATAATTAAAAACTATTTTTTTCTATTTATTAAATAATTTCCGGAAAAAAATATAATGTCTGTCGCTAAAGGCCACCTATAGTGACAAAATTGTCGCTATAGGTGTTCTTCATGTTCTTGAGCATTCATAAGGCAGTTTCGAGAGGCTCGTTTTGACCATCGATAGTTTAGTGTGTGTTGTGTTTCTAGGTCTGTTGTTTGTCACATAATGAAATACTAATGCACGACTACAAGATTGAACAACAAACAAGTTCATACAACATATAACCAACGAGATCTGTGCCTTCAAAAATGTTGTCAGGTCTGTTCTTCATTTTCTGGGTTACCCAGAAATGAAGAACAGTTCGACCTGTCTCCTTTGGGCTTCCACAACTTGCCAATCTTGTGTTCATTTTGTGATCTAAGAGTTTCAGTGTCTAGCCAACATGTCAAAGAGTAGATCTATCACAAAACAATAACTAAAACAACAACATAATACCAAGATCTTGTTCGGTCAAACATTGTCAGAAACCACGCTCATGAACTTTCTGGGTTACCCAGAAAGTTCATCCGTGGACTTTCTGCCTCGTTTGACCATCCTCCAATTCTCATACGTTTGTGATAAAAGCTATCTAAGAGTATTAACCTATAGCATAACTACTATACTATAATTGTAATGCAACAAAAGAATCAAAACATACACACACTGACAAATCTGCTCTAATCAAAACGTTGTCAGGTCGGTACTTGACTGTTTCTGGGTTACCCAAAAACTCCCGGTCATGGCCGGTCAATTGCCTTTGATCGTAAATAACTTCTATTCTAGACATCAAATGACCTTGAGTCCACTTGCATATTACAGACCACAATATAGGCTACATGTAACAACTTAAAAACAACACAAATCATAAACGATCAAGGATCTGTGGCCACTGACATTCGTTGTCAGACCACAGAACCAAGTTTTTCCAGATTTTGCAAAAACTCAAATCCGAGCCTATAGATGTTATGGATCTAACATCTGTCAACCCAGATCATCATTATACCCTACTAACAACATATTCTTACACTCAAACATAACATCTAACAATCGAAATTTGGACAGATTTTAAATTAGGGTTTAATACCTTTCTTTGATCAATTGATGATTTTGTGCTTATGATATGTTATTGTTGATCGTGGGGCTATTCTTAGAGACTGAGGAACTTATGAAATTCGTGGCTTTAGGTGAGAGAGAGACTTGGATGTGGAATGTGATCAAATGAGCAATAAATGACATTTTTTCTCTCTTAGATCTATATATATATATATATATATATATATATATATATATATATATATATATATATATAAATACAACGTATGACTGGTGTATTGGCTGATATGAAAAGATTTTGGCACATGGGATATCTAGGGTTGGTAAACAACCCAAATTATGGCAAGATTTGCAAGCAAGCTCAATTAAATAAATCCAAAAATGTTATTTTAGTAATTAGCAAAGTAATTAAGGGTATTCTTGTCCATGGTACTTGAATCTAGGTTTTAATCACTAGATTTTAAAACTTAAGATTTCCCAAATAATTTCTAGGGTTTGAACAATTAAGACTAAAGTTCAATAAAATTTTAATTATAATTTACTAATTAAAAATTAGGGTTTTAATAGAAAATTAGGTTTTTTTTTAATAATTTAGGGTTTCTAGAACTTTAATTAGGGTTTACCTAATTAATCAAATTATATAATACACAACATAAAACATATAACACAGTTAAATAATCGTCTTAAACCCACAATGGATTTTCAAATTAGGGTTTAGCCAAATAATATTAGGGTTTTAAAATTAAACACCATAATTGACCAATCATCTTTAATACGTACAAACAGTACATATTTATAGCACTGAAAATTAAAAATGTAATTAATATTATATTATTATTCTCATACCTTGACAATAATTCAAAATTAGGGTTTGGATTCCATATCAGATTTATTCTTCATATTTAACCTTAATAATCTGTACTAAAATTCATATAATAAAATAATTATTATAATTATTCTAAAAATTACTTCATATATTATTTAAATATTATATGATTATATATTCATGGAAAATAATTAATAAAAATATTTCTATCTTAAAATTAATTATTATAAGAATATACTTTATAGAAATCAAAAATTTTGAAATAAAATTATTTGTAAATATTCATGTAAAAAATATATTTTTATTTACCACATAAATACATATACACAATATCTTGTACAAATCCTCATCCTTAAGATAAAAAAAATTATACACAAAATTTCTTATTCATTTATATAGAAAATATCGGGTTGTTACAATATCACAGTCCTCTCTCTACTACATATTCAACTCTTCTGTGTGGAGATATATTTCAGACTCTTAGAATCCTTGAATATCTCACACTTCTCTCCGTATAAATACTATCTTTATATTTTTAATTCAAAAACTACTTCTGCCAATTATAGATAATAAGTAGGATAGACCTCCTCATAACCCTTTAACTGACGTGATGCATACACAATGACATTGCCATGTTATAAGAGCACGCAATCATAACATCTATGCAAACATCGAGATACACTACAAAACTTCCATGTATCATCTAACAAAGATAATACAGGTGCCTTAATCAACCTTTCTTTTAAATCATGTAACGCTAATGGTACCTTCAACCATAGCATCCCACAAGGGTAACTATCAAATTGGCCACCGACTTGATTGGCGCCCCTTACAGAAAAACCAACTTCCGCACAATAGTCAACCTAAATGACATAACCAGGAACTTTTCATAACCATAATAAATTCTGAACGTCATCTTAGGTACCTCCTCCTTCTTCCTTACTTCCAACCGACTATACCCCATACATACATCTATCTTTATAAAAATTCTTTGCCCCTCTAAACTGACCAAATAGATCATCGATCCTGGGCCATGGGTATTTATCCTTAACCGCTATCTTATTCCTATTACGATAGTCGATATGCAACCGTAACAACTCATCCTCTTCCTTAACACCAACCTAACTTGAGTCATGGTTCGACAATAATAATGTCGAGGTATTTTATTACCGTAAATTACTACCTTAGATTTTCTGAGAAAACTAAAGGTTCACACTTTACTTATAACTATTTGTTATAGCTCTATGGTTAATCAACCCATTCATACTGAGAATTTCCTCAAATTCTCTCAACATTAACAGTACTTATCTACTGATACCTACTTACTTCTATTATCTATGATATAATTTTCATGAATATAATTTAACGAAAGTTATTTCCTCCTTATCTACCTTAATGTTTTAAAGGTATTTATAATCCCTTTGAGACAGACTCCTAGATGAGTTTTTCCAATGTCTTACACACCTCGATCCTTCACTTAGGATCCCCTTGTCCCATTTCAGTATTCTCGGAGTTAAAAATTTATGTCTCTTTGGCATATTGCCACTACCATTCTCTACCTTGGTTCCACCCTCTCTCTTGCTCTCATCTTTTCTTTCTTTGTGGTATTGAGTCTACAACTCACTATCACCTTATGCTATAATCACCTTCTCCAGAATGATCCCATAGAAAACCCTCTAGATCACCAAAATCCCACTATAGAGCTAGGGTCTCAGGCCCTGCTCCAATCTACGAGCCTTCACCTCCTCCTTGTCCACTTGATGTGAAACAAACCTTGCCAATTCATTTGAATTTGGTCGCGTACTGGGGAACTATCATATTCCCTTGCTTAAGTTCTAAGAATTCAATCTCTATCCTCCCTCACATATTTGTAGGGAAATAATTCTCAAAGAAAACCTTCTTGAATTGTTTCCACGTTACGGCATCTGTTCTAACCCGACCCTGGTGAGCCTTCTACCAAAAGTTGGCTTCACTCTTACTCATGTAAGTCACAAAAGAAAACTTCTGCATCTCACCTACGCTTGTAATAACAAACGCCTTCTTTATTTCTTTTACCCCGGTATGGGCCTCGATTGGTTCCATTGTTCATTTGAACTACGGCGGACCTATGCTTTTAAACTCTTTAAAGGTAATCATTCTAGCTACCTTAGGTTTCGCGGGTACTCTACCCCCGGTTTGGGTAAATACAGCCGTTAATAACTTAACGAACTCTTGCATAGGGTTGTTTTGACCCCATTAATTATCAGTATGTGATTCCGCTTCCTTATTACATTATCTTCTCCTTGGCGACATTTTTAAATTAAATAAAATTTCATTATTATCTATTTACTTACTTCGTTATTAATCGCCACATACCAACTCGCACCAGAACAAATCATCTCAATGAAAACCTATTTATATTCATATGCTCTTTCATAGTTTGAAACTATTTACAACTTGTTCTCTATAGCCAAAAGCTATTACATTTTTTATCCCACAATTGAACTTCACATAATTTGGGATTTACAAAAAGAATACCCTTTAAAAGAGGGTTTTACGTCACTACACACATATTTATAACTCTAGACTTCTAATAATGCATAATAGCATCCTTGTGTTTCTCATTCGCAATCATTGCTACAGTATCCCGACTAATCATAAGACGGGTTTCTCCTGACTTAATGGAATAACAAGAAACCTTCAGCTTGAAATCCTTATTTGCACTCTCATGGATGTAAGACATCCGGACTATCTTCTGATCATTCTCCCCCGGCTCCCTATGAAGCTCGTCTACCTCCGCCTTAAAATCCCTAGCCGTTTTTATCATGAGCACCTTCTCATCATGCTCTGACTCAAAATCTGCTTCTGTCGACTCCTTCGCTACATAAAGAGCACTAATCTCGTCATTCTATTTCTGCACAACTGCACTCAATTGTGCATTCTTGTCAAGCGTTTCCAGATACAATGCTTCCATTGCATCTAGAGGTGATGACTCAAATGTAGGTACCACCGTAGTAACCGATGTTGTGACACCCCCAAATCCGGGTTACCTGACTCCCGAGTTTGGTGTTCACGATCCACAATATAAATAACATTTAACTACCCATAATATATATAGATAGTATCTTACATAAATTTTTATCAGAGTTTCTCAATACATTACCCAGGTTCTCTAACCTTAACTTTACAAACATACCCTTTAGATATACAAAAAGGGTTTACAATTACAACATAATAAATATGTTTACTCATAACTAATTTATTACAACACCTTTGCCTTTATCCTTCGAAGCACCTCCTGCCACTTCGTCCCTAGCTGAAAAGTTTTATTTAGCAAGGGTGAGCAACTAATTTGCCCCGCAAGTTAATTCATACAATAAATGTATAAGGATTCAAAACAACAGACTATCTTTTTTGTTTGATAGAATGAAACCAAAGTTCGGGGAACTTTGAAATAGCTGAACAAATCGTTATTTAATAACAAATTTTCTCGTATTCTATACAACATAAAAATTCACTAATGAAAGAGTACAACGCTTTCAAAGTTTCTACAATATTCTAGTGAATAATTTAGAATCAATTCTACGAATGAAATATTTCTCCAGATTTATACTGAGTGATCACACAAGATCTTGAACTTTATTTTCTCGGGTAGATATCAAAGATTTACTTTGATAAATACTCAGGTGTATCAGATAACCATAAAGATTAAATCATACCCCTCTGCAAGTACTCAGAGCCGGCCAACTCTTTGTACCCTATATTATGCATAATACTCAAAACGCGCGCAAAGGTCGAATTCACGACCAACAAAATATTCCCTTTATATAAAAAGGTTGTTCTTCTCAGTCTTCGAATCAAAAGTTTGATTTTACAACGAAATGCTGGGATTTCTAATTCTATTTGCTTCTCTTCTCAAACCTAACAAGTTTTTACAAATGTTTGTCTAACCAGAATAATTGGCTAAGACATTTCTCAACATAATTCGACAATAAACAGGTATTATCTGTACTGTCAATTCTAACTTCTACTGATATGAATATCCAACAACAGTAATTCTACGAATATATATTTTCTAATTCAATAATTTAATTTCAACAATAAATCCCTGGACGTGGCTTAATCAACAATAATTAACCACCAATAATATTTGAATGAAATAACTCAAGGTTGAGTAAGGGAACTTGCCTCTTCCGCTGATTACAGCTACACAATATACTTATCTGCGTTTGAAAGACCTATAACCAATAATATCGGTCTAACAATTAGCACAATTATTGATAACACATATCACTGTATTTTACAGTCAAACTTCTCCTAGGCACATTACCACATAGCCACATTAGTGTTTATAACCTATATAAACACTTAACAAATCAAACTAGTTCAGTCTGGTTGGACTTCGGTCCATTCTCGGTGTTCTGATCACCCTATCCGACAATTAACACAATTATTGTCCATTAAACTTGGTCTCTAAGCTTCAATATTAATTTAGATAAGTCAATTATCATTAATAATATTTTTCGGAAGCTTTTAATAATTATCAAACAATTATTATAATTTATAATAATTTTTCAAACACTTAAATCATTTTTAAATGATTTAATTATCAAATAATCTTATCATTATTAATATTTAATAATAACATACATTCCAAAATATTAAAGTTATCATCAATAACTTAAAATATTTTTAAATCATCAATATTCTACTTAAATGATTTTTAAAGTAATTAAAATCATTTTCAAATCATCACCATTAATATATAAATATTAATGAAATTATTATCCAAATATTAAAAGTCATTAATTATAACTTAAAATATTTTTAAACCATTTTTCTCATTTTTAAATGATTTTTAAATCAATAAAATAATTTTTAATTCATTTATATATTATAATAATTAAATAAATCAAATATCATTAATATTAATTTATTAATGAAAATTCTCCAAAAATATTGAAATTTATATTTTATAATTTAAAATATTTTTTAACACTTTATTCTCAATTAAAATGATTTTTAAATCATTAAAATTATTTTTCACTTATTTATTTAAATTTAATAATCAAATAAATATATTATCATTAATATTAAATTATTAATGAAAATTCTCCAAAAATATTAAATGTTACATTTTATAACTCAAAATATTTTTAAATACATTATTCTTATTTAAAATGATTTTTCATAATATTAAATCATTTTTCTCTAATTTATTTAATACACTAATTAAATAAATTAAATACCTTTAATATTTAAATAATAATAAATATTAAAGAAAAAATTTCCAATTGGTCAAAAATTATTTTTCATAATTTAAAATAATTTTTAAAACCATTTTTGGTAATTTTTAGAATTTATTTCTATTTTTTAAATAATTTTCGGAAATTCTGAAAATAATTTAATTAAAACCGTCGCTATAGGCCTTTAGCGACACAAAGCGTCGCTGTAGGTGTTCTTGAGCTCAAGAACACTGACAGCCGGCAGCTCAACCTGCCTTGTTTGACAGACCATAATTCTCGGCTCAAATTGTTTCTGGACTTGTTTGAAGTGTGATCGTATAGACAAAATGTAACACTACAACATGCAACTCACACTTAGATCAAACAACAACAACACGGCAAGATCTAAAGCTTCAAAGAAGCTGTCAGACCCATTCTGGGTTTTTCTGGGCTTAATCAGGACCGAGTTGCTACTTTCAACTTCATTTTAATCCATGTTCTGGTTGTGTTTTATGTGATTTAAAGGTTTACCATTATAGACCGTATGTCATAGAACACTAATAAAGCAACACATCAGTTTAACAACAACAGATCTATAAGATACAATCCGGTCAAACTCTGACAGAAACCGTGTTCATGCGTTTTCTGGAAATTCCAGAAAACAGATATTCATGACGAGTAAGCTAGTTTGACTAACCACTCAGATCTCTACGATGATGGTTTAAACGATTTAAGGACATATTATTGTAGTAGATCTAGCATAATACAACTTGGTCACAAACAAAACATCAAACACCACAACATATGACAGATCCAGACCTTGAAAAACATTGTCAGACCCTGTTCATCACATTCTGGGTTACCCAAAATGTTACTCGGTCAACGTCGGTCAACGACGTTTGACCTTAAATATCTTGAAATCCAGCTATCTAATTGTTGTTCTACCACTTGCAGATTAAAGCCAACATGACAAGCTATACATAATAACTTTAAAACACTAAAAACCATAACGGAACAAGAATCTGTGGCTCCTGACATTAGCTTGTCAGACCACAGATCTTGTTCTTGACAGTTTGAAAAATAATCACTTTTAAAGCCATTCGATGCTATGGATCTATGTTATATCAACATAGATCATCATTAAACATCATCTAGCAAAGATTTAAACACATAAACACGAAATTTTTCCAAGCAACAAAGATCAAAAATTAAAATAGTGTTATACCTTTCTAGCTTAAATCTTGATCTTGATCCTCAAATCTGTTATTGGTCGATCTATGTACTGATATTGTGACTGGTTTACTTATGATTTTCGTGGGTTTAGGATAGAGAGAGAGAGTTGGTAAGAGCTAGTTGGACAAATGACCAATTTTGTGATTTTCTCTCTCTTAATTCTCTTATATAGCATATCAAGTGGTTAGATCTGATCTTGCTGGCATATGTAGATTGGTTTGCTGAGATTTTATGTCACATTGGTCAATGGAGTTGTTCACCAACTAATGATTTGGACAATATTCCAAGCTATCTCATAAAAATCCCATAAAGGGCATTTTGGTCATTTGCAATTTAAATTAAATGATAAACATGGAATTTGTACAAATTCTTAGGGTTTGGGGCTTGGATTAGGGTTTATGATTTGAACCCATTAGGTATCAAAAATTCTAGCTCTCATAATTGTCCAATTTAGGGTTTAATAAATTTTCTAAAATAAAAATTAGGGTTTCTAAAATAGAAACTTACCATACAAAAATATAATTAGAAATTTCTTACCATATTTAAGTTTAATACATACTTTAGGCATGCTAATAAAAATTAGGATTGCCTAATTAGGGTTTACAATTTCTGGTTTTAAAAATTAGGGTTCCCGACGTACAATTAGGGTTTTCTACAACACATTAGGGTTTTCTATAACTGAGATTAGGGTTTCTAATCTCTTATCAGGTTTTACTAATATTAAACCTTATCCGATCAATTATTGATCATTAAGCTCATATAGAACAAATACGCAATAATTAGTACAATTATTTTTAATTGTATTTTCTTTCGAATCCTTATCCGAAAATTAGGGTTAGGGTTTCTAAAGTTGTTAAGCACAACTCTACTCTAAATTTATTAGTCAATACACAAATTGACTTTCTCGAGACTCGTATCACAGATACTTGTCACAAAATTGATAATTAATATTAATATTAATTAAAAAAAAAATTATTCTCAAATTTTGGATTATTTGAAATCCAGGGTTATCATATTCACCCCTCCTTAAAAGGATTCCGTCCTTGGAATCACCGCTTTCTTATTCTCTACAATCTTTTAAAGTTGTATCATCAATTCATTTTTATCAACACAATGTAAATTTGTGTTTCAATTTCTAACCTGTGACTTGAATCTATAAAAGAAAATAGTTCACAGAATATTTAACTCGTATTTCTCGCGTAATTAAATTTTCTAAACAAAATCGTTACCTGCTGCCACCTCTTGAGTAGCCACTGCATCATGCACCGTCATGTTAAATGTACGGGCAGTTGGTCTTCCTGGCTGTGGAGGTCCTCGGATTGCCAAGGTTCCACCACCGGTTCCCTTGTTGGCGCTTTCCTTCTCCATATTCTTCTTCGGACAGTTTCTTACCAAATGATCAGTTGATCCACAGGCAAAACAACCTTGTATCTTTTTCGGGCTGGGACAATTTGGCGACATGTGCCCCTCTTGACCACAGTTGTAACAAACTCCTTTCTTCTTCAAACACACTCCAGCATGGTTCTTCCCACAATTTGTACACGGCCCTCCTCCTTTCTTATTTCCTTCAGTTTTATTACCTGATTGGGTATTCTCACTACACTTCCTCTTGTTTGGGTTACTACCACCACTACTTCCACCTTTATTGGTATTCTTCTTCTTCTCTTGATGGAAACGAGATGCAGCCTCACTTCCTCCTTCAGCAATTAAAGCTTTCTCCAGTAGAGCCGCAAAAGTGTTGATTTGTAGCACCGCTACTTTGTTGTAAATCCCCGGCTTCAATCCGTTTTCGAATCTTCTTGCTTTTCTTGCTTCTGTATCCACCTGATGTGGTGCAAATCGCGCCAATTCGTTGAATTTAGCAGCATACTCCGAAACAGACAAATTCTCTTACTTAAGTTCCAAGAACTTAACTTCCATCCGAGATTTAATACTCGGCGAGAAGTAGTTCTCAAAGAACAACTCCTTAAATCTGGTCCATGCTACTACCGCTGTACCCGCTCTCGCTTGATTCGTCTCCCACCAATAATTGGCTTCTCCCTTCATTAGATATGTTGCGAACTCTGTCTTTTGTTCTTCTGCAACTCGCGCAATCACGAAAGCTTTCTCTATCTCCTTCACCCAAGTTTGGGCTTCGATCGGATCCGTAGTCCCCTTAAATTCCGGCGGTCCTACCGCTTTAAAATCCTTAAAATTAGCCAATCCGTCGGCTGGCTGATTCCTTGGTCTTCCTCTGGATTGAGCCCTATTTTCCATAGCTTGGGCCAGCATATCCACAAAGTTCTGCATCGGGTCCGCTTGACCTCCTTCGTTATTTACTGACTGTTCTTCTCTTTGGTTTCGATTCTGTCGTCTTGGCGGCATGATCTGATTTAAATGAAAATCTTATATTAATACACTTTTCTATACAAATTCTTAACACAATAAGAATTCAACACAAAGTTTTCAAGTAATCGCATATTTATTCAAATAGCACATAGTACCTATAGTACTTAACACACATAACTATCCCTTTAAAATAATACTAGGGTTAACACACACAACTTTACAAAAGTTGCAATTCCCCAACTTTACACAAAAAGTTGATATTCTCTAATTTCACATTACTAATCACAGTTCATAAAACCACACTTATGAGTTCATAACCTGGCCACAATTATATGAGTTTACGAACTTACCCTAGTCTGACCTTTGGCGTCCGTTCGCTGAGGGGTTCATAAACATTTCATATAACTATGAGTCAAGAATGTCACATAAGTATGAGTTTTAAGAACACACAATTTCATTTTAATCTTATATTCATATAGAAAATAAAGATTTCATTCATACAAACATATATTTACATATGTTTAAACACCGTTCTTGATATTACATATCTTAATATCAAAAACTTCTACCAAAAGATACTATTACATATATCTAAGTTGTCTACCGACCACTTCCTTCACCAGTCTTCTTCTTGCTGGGACACTTGTTGAATCCGTGACCCGTTTGCCCACATGAAAAACACTTCCTCAAATTTGGTTTAGGACAATGCAAAGAGATATGTCCTTCCTGCTTGCAATTGAAGCATACATTCTTCCACATCATGCATTCTCCAGCGTGAGTCTTTCCACACTTGATACAAGCTTGCTTCTTCTTTGGACTTGTCTTCTCGGAATTAGGTTTGTCGTTGTCCCTCTTCCTTTTTTTCTTGTCCTTCTTACTGGTTCCCTCAGATGATCCACCACCTTCAGCCTTCATCTTCTCCACCTGCGCCTTCAGCTCGTTCCGTTCTTCAGTCATTTCACGCAATGCCCGCTCCGTCTTCCACAACTCCTCCAAGAGAAATACCTTGCTTCGGAGTTCCTGAACTTCCACAGATAGCTGATCTTGTTCACCAACCTTGATCTTATTCTTCAGTTCCACCTTAACTGGCTCAGACTCTGCCTCCTCATCACCACTCAGATACATCTCGGGATAATCGTCATGATCACTCCCAAGATTAACCATTGGTTCATCTTCTTCTCCCAACTTCTCAACCGATTCGCTTTGAGCTGGCACCCCGGCTACTGGCACTGGTGCAACAGCCGCTAGCATCTCTGCACTCTTTTCACCTTCTTCAGACATCCTACAAGCAGTTTAAACAACTTGATTAGTACTTTACTAGTACAACATTCTCACACTATGTGTCCACATTTCTCACTATCGATACGCTTCTGCAATCCCTCACGTAGTACTCTAAATGAGTATTCTCTATCTCGCTTATGGTTATAATCCTAGGGTTTTCCCCACCCCACTTAAGGTTTATAACCTACGGCTATTCTACCAGTTGGTGACACCTTGGTCACTACAACTCTGATACCAACCTGTGACACCCCCAAATCCGGGTTACCTGACTCCCGAGTTTGGTGTTCACGATCCACAATATAAATAACATTTAACTACCCATAATATATATAGATAGTATCTTACATAAATTTTTATCAGAGTTTCTCAATAAATTACCCAGGTTCTCTAACCTTAACTTTACAAACATACCCTTTAGATATACAAAAAGGGTTTACAATTACAACATAATAAATATGTTTACTCATAACTAATTTATTACAACACCTTTGCCTTTATCCTTCGCAGCACCTCCTTCCACTTCGTCCCTAGCTGAAAAGTTTTATTTAGCAAGGGTGAGCAACTAATTTGCCCCGCAAGTTAATTCATACAATAAATGTATAAGGATTCAAAACAACAGACTATATTTTTTTTTTGATAGAATGAAACCAAAGTTCGGGGAACTTTGAAACAGCTGAACAAATCGTTATTTAATAAGAAATTTTCTCGTATTCTATACAACATAAAAATTCACTAATGAAAGAGTACAACGCTTTCAAAGTTTCTACAATATTCTAGTGAATAATTTAGAATCAATTCTACGAATGAAATATTTCTCCAGATTTATACTGAGTGATCACACAAGATCTTGAACTTTATTTTCTCGGGTAGATATCAAAGATTTACTTTGATAAATACTCAGGTGTATCAGATAACCATAAAGATTAAATCATACCCCTCTGCAAGTACTCAGAGCCGGCCAACTCTTTGTACCCTATATTATGCATAATACTCAAAACGCGCGCAAAGGTCGAATTCACGACCAACAAAATATTCTCTTTATATAAAAAGGTTGTTCTTCTCAGTCTTGGAATCAAAAGTTTGATTTTACAACGAAATGCTGGGATTTCTAATTCTATTTGCCTCTCTTCTCAAACCTAACAAGTTTTTACAAATGTTTGTCTAACCAGAATAATTGGCTAAGACATTTCTCAACATAATTCGACAATAAACAGGTATTATCTGTACTGTCAATTCTAACTTCTACTGATATGAATATCCAACAACAGTAATTCTACGAATATATATTTTCTAATTCAATAATTTAATTTCAACAATAAATCCCTGGACGTGGCTTAATCAACAATAATTAACCACCAATAATATTTGAATGAAATAACTCAAGGTTGAGTTAGGGAACTTGCCTCTTCCGCTGATTACAGCTACACAATATACTTATCTGCGTTTGAAAGACCTATAACCAATAATATCGGTCTAACAATTAGCACAATTATTGATAACACATATCACTGTATTTTACAGTCAAACTTCTCCTAGGCACATTACCACATAGCCACATTAGTGTTTATAACCTATATAAACACTTAACAAATCAAACTAGTTCAGTCTGGTTGGACTTCGGTCCATTCTCGGTGTTCTGATCACCCTATCCGACAATTAACACAATTATTGTCCATTAAACTTGGTCTCTAAGCTTCAATATTAATTTAGATAAGTCAATTATCATTAATAATATTTTTCGGAAGCTTTTAATAATTATCAAACAATTATTATAAATTATAATAATTTTTCAAACACTTAAATCATTTTTAAATGATTTAATTATCAAATAATCTTATCATTATTAATATTTAATAATAACATACATTCCAAAATATTAAAGTTATCATCAATAACTTAAAATATTTTTAAATCATCAATATTCTACTTAAATGATTTTTAAAGTAATTAAAATCATTTTTAAATCATCAATTAATATATATAAATATTAATGAAATTATTATCCAAATATTAAAAGTCATTAATTATAACTTAAAATATTTTTAAACCATTTTTCTCATTTTTAAAAGATTTTTAAATCAATAAAATCATTTTTAATTCATTTATTTATTATAATAATTAAATAAATCAAATATCATTAATATTAATTTATTAATGAAAATTCTCCAAAAATATTGAAATTTATATTTTATAATTTAAAATATTTTTTAACACTTTATTCTCAATTAAAATGATTTTTAAATCATTAAAATTATTTTTCAGTTATTTATTTAAATTTAATAATCAAATAAATATAATATCATTAATATTAAATTATTAATGAAAATTCTCCAAAAATATTAAATGTTACATTTTATAACTCAAAATATTTTTAAATACATTATTCTTATTTAAAATGATTTTTCATAATATTAAATCATTTTTCTCTAATTTATTTAATACGCTAATTAAATAAATTAAATACCTTTAATATTTAAATAATAATAAATATTAAAGAAAAATATTCCAATTGGTTAAAAATAATTTTTCATAATTTAAAATAATTTTTAAAACTATTTTTGGTAATTTTTAGAATTTATTTCTATTTTTTAAATAATTTTTGGAAATTCTGAAAATAATTTAATTAAAACCGTCGCTATAGGCCTTTAGCGACACAAAGCGTCGCTGTAGGTGTTCTTGAGCTCAAGAACACTGACAGCCGGCAGCTCAACCTGCCTTGTTTGACCGACCATAATTCTCGTCTCAAATTGTTTCTGGATTTGTTTGAAGTATGATCGTATAGACAAAATGTAACACTACAACATGCAACTCACACTTAGATCAAACAATAACAACACGGCAAGATCTAAAGCTTCAAAGAAGCTGTCAGACCCATTCTGGGTTTTTCTGGGCTTAATCAGGACCGAGTTGCTACTTTCAACTTCATTTTAATCCATGTTCTGGTCATGTTTTATGTGATTTAAAGGTTTACCATTATAGACTGTATGTCATAGAACACTAATAAAGCAACACATCAGTTTAACAACAACAGATCTACAAGATACAATCCGGTCAAACTCTGACAGAAACCGTGTTCATGCGTTTTCTGGAAATTCCAGAAAACAGATATTCATGACGAGTAAGCTAGTTTGACTAACCACTCAGATCGCTACGATGATGGTTTAAACGATTTAAGGACATATTATTGTAGTAGATCTAGCAGACTACAACTTGGTCACAAACAAAACATCAAACACCACAAAATATGACAGATCCAGACCTTGAAAAACATTGTCAGACCCTGTTCATCACATTCTGGGTTACCCAGAATGTTACTCGGTCAACGTCGGTCAACGACGTTTGACCTTAAATATCTTGAAATCCAGCTATCTAATTGTTGTTCTACCACTTGCAGATTAAAGCCAACATGACAAGCTATACATAATAACTTTAAAACACTAAAAACCATAACTGAACAAGAATCTGTGGCTCCTGACATTAGCTTGTCAGACCATAGATCTTGTTCTTGACAGTTTGAAAAATAATCACTTTTAAAGCCATTCGATGCTATGGATCTATGTTATATCAACATAGATCATCATTAAACATCATTTAGCAAAGATTTAAACACATAAACACGAAATTTTTCCAAGCAACAAAGATCAAAAATTAAAATAGTGTTATACCTTTCTAGCTTAAATCTTGATCTTGATCCTCAAATCTGTTATTGGTCGATCTATCTACTGATATTGTGACTGGTTTACTTATGATTTTCGTGGGTTTAGGATAGAGAGAGAGTTGGTAAGAGCTAGTTGGACAAATGACCAATTTTGTGATTTTCTCTCTCTTAATTCTCTTATATAGCATATCAAGTGGTTAGATCTGATCTTGCTGGCATATGTAGATTGGTTTGCTGAGATTTTATGTCACATTGGTCAATGGAGTTGTTCACCAACTAATGATTTGAACAATATTGCAAGCTATCTCATAAAAATCCAATAAAGGGCATTTTGGTCATTTGCAATTTTAATTAAATGATAAACATTGAATTTGTACAAATTCTTAGGGTTTGGGGCTTGGATAAGGGTTTATGATTTGAACCCATTAGGTATCAAAAATTCTAGCTCTCACAATTGTCCAATTTAGGGTTTAATAAATTTTCTAAAATAAAAATTAGGGTTTCTAAAATAGAAACTTACCATACAAAAATATAATTAGAAATTTCTAACCATATTTAAGTTTAATACATACTTTAAGCATGCTAATAAAAATTAGGGTTGCCTAATTAGGGTTTACAATTTTCGGTTTTAAAAATTAGGGTTCCCGGCGTACAATTAGGGTTTTCTACAACACATTAGGGTTTTCTACAACTGAGATTAGGGTTTCTAATCTCTTATCAAGTTTTACTAATATTAAACCTTATCCGATCAATTATTGATCATTAAGCTCATATAGAACAAATACGCAATAATTAGTACAATTATTTTTAATTGTATTTTCTTTCGAATCCTTATCCGAAAATTAGGGTTAGGGTTTCTAAAGTTGTTAAGCACAACTCTACTCTAAATTTATTAGTCAATACACAAATTGACTTTCTCGAGACTCGTATCACAGATACTTGTCACAAAATTGATAATTAATATTAATATTAATTAAAAAAAATTTATTCTCAAATTTTGGATTATTCAAAATCCAGGGTTATCACAGATGTTACCTCTCTTTCTTCCTCCATATCATTCATCATACTAAGGTATGACGATATATCCATCTCTCCCTCTGAGTAGTCTTCCTCTAAAAAGTACTCCTCTGCCTCCGACTCTGCTAGAATCACTAATGGTACCTCCGCCACCGGCATAGGTACAGTCTCTACTCGGTTCACAAGCTCTTTGCTCATCGCGTGTATATCTCTATACATCAAGCTATCGATCGACATCCTATAATAACACATATGTTGATTAGAACATAACACAGAATCGTATAAGCACAAATCACATTTAATTTATTTAGAGTTACTTTCCATCTTTTAAATCTTTTGATACTGAGTTTCCTCAATACCTTATTGACTCATTCAACTCAAGTAAAGCTCAAGTTTTTTTTTCTTCCTTTGAAATTCTCTTCCTTAACGAGGTTATGAGCCTAAGGTTCTTCCCCCCCCCCCCCCCCCCTTAAGTTTTATAACCTAATGCTTTGATACCAACCTGTGACGTCCCCAAATCCGGGTCTCTTTCAACCCGACATATGGTGCTCCATGGTGCTACAGTTGACACAATCATTCAATTGACATGCCTCAAAAGATCGAATATGTCTTATATATATATTCCAAAACAATACTACTATTCCCCAGGTTATTTATAACCGTTATATTTGTTAATGTCATAATATCAAATATTATCATTACAATCCTATACTATTACATAGGTAATCTACACGTTCACTTAAGCCTTCTCTTTATCCTTGTAGAATCCTTCGGTCATATCGTCTAGGCTACATTCATATGGTTTAAGAAAGAATGAACATAACAAGCTCAGCAAGAATAACAATTTCATTTTAAAAGCATGCTTGAAACATAGGAATCGTATATCTTCAATAATTGGATGATAGTTACGAAGTACTATCAATAATTCAAAATAGCTTTCATTTTTCCTGTAAAACGTTTTTCAATAACAATATTCCATGAATCATCAATTCTAGTTCAAGACGTGAACATCTTATAGTTTCTTTGAAAAGGATAACCCGGCAAGTTTGTAAGTCCGACATAGCTTACGAGTACATCTAGGTGATCAGCCTATAGTACCCTATATTGATCAACACTACATCCATTAAACGTTTGTACGTCTAAGTTGTGGCAACCTCACGTGCCCATCGAATACTCGATGAAAATACATTTGTTTATACATATTCAGGCTTACCTTGAATCCGTACCAAAGAGTTGGCATAGGATAGCGTTAGCAATTCTATATTGAAAGACTTATAAAGAAATTAGTCAAACTATTAAGATTAGTCTAGCCGAGTTAAAACTGGCTTTGACCCTTTCTTTGAAAGCATACATGCATCTCATAACGTGAATCATTTTGAAAATCTGGCTAACACGAAGGTTAGACAAGTGTTTAAGAAAAACTTGCCTTCAGCGTCTGCTACAGTACAATTACGTTTCCTTTGAGCCTTTACAGTTTCTACAACACATAAGCACATAACATACCACATTAGGTCATGAATGAACATACTTAGTACCTAAATAATCTTACCCTTCTTCTCAATCTAATCCCGTATTAGATTTGTTATTTATTGGTTCCAGCTTTCCGTCGTTCTTTTACATCATTATTACTAACTTCGTTCTTTATACTTAAGTGAAATTATTTCATTAATACAACTCGGTTCGAGTTAATTATCCTTCCTCGCGGCTTACTAACGTCCATACGTTATTAATCAAAACTCGATCGTCATTGGTGAAGTATTAACATTGAATATCATTTGCGTTCATCTTTAATTGACTTTATTTTAACCCTAAGTGATCATACTTGGGGTTCAATTATGACTTGATAATGTTTAATTAACTTCATTAGTTCGTTACTCAACAATTTCCATTCATCTTCTACTTGTAAACATTTCTTTATTGTCTAGCTTTTAAGACTGGCGCTGCGGCGCTGGTGATCCTTTGTTGTGCCGCGCTGCGGCGTTGCCCATTAGGGCTTGGAGATCGGACTCGGTACTGCGGCGTCAGTCCCTTTGTTAACTATCACGCTACGGTGCGAGTTTATAGGGTCTAAAGCTCACATTGGTGCTACGACGCCGGTCATTTAAGCTTGGAGTCGCGCCGCGACGCGGACTCTGAGCCACAGATAGTTTTGACAGATTTTTAACTTTGCGAGATTCACAGACTCGTAACTTTTTTGTTATAAGTTCGAATTGGCTCGTTCAAGAGCCTACAGTTCACAATTATGTACTCTATGCGTTCATGCAAGAATTTTATCTATTCTACTTCGGTTGCTAAAAATTCACCTATTAGTCTATTTTTAACGAAAACGATAAATGTTCGTAAACGTTCAATGCTTGTTTCTTCGTTCTAAGTCGAAATCCGGCCATTTTCGAGTTTGCAACTCTATAATGCCAAATAAGACTTGTCTCCCTTGAAAACCAATGTTTCAAAGCTCAATATCAAAATTCGACTTCCATTCCGAGAATTTCACGAATTCGACGATTGTCATCTAATCGTGTGAATTCCGGCGAAACATCATTACTTGAGATTTTTAAATCATTTCTCTTGGATTCAATCCATCATGCTACCATCTTGACATACATGCTTTATTAACTTATAAACATGATAAGTTATTAATTGTTCTTAATAAGTTCAAAACTCATAAACTTATAAACTACTTATTAAAGTATAACATACTTAATTTCATTGATTATGACTTATTAATAAGTTAAGTCCTTTATACCTTATTCTTACTTCTTATTAATCATGATAACTTCTTAATGTAAACATATTACCACTTCTTACAAGTTCTTATACTTTCATTATTGTTCTTCACAAGTTCATAACTTAAATGATTACGAATAGCTTATTCAAGATTTATACGGCTTATTAAGACTTAAGCCCTTTGGTTTATCATTCCTTAACATACTAGCTCTACCAATACCCCCTTCTCTACTAATGGAAGAGAAAGAAAATCATGGCTTAGGATCACTTACTCTTTGATATTCACTTGACTATGCCTTGCTTAATCTTGATCCTTGAAATATGAAAGACTAGCTTTCTTACTTTTCTAGCTTATTCTCTCAACCAAATAAGTTGTTTAGCTTGAGAGGAGTTGGATGAAATTTGAATAACCAACAATTGAAATGGAGCTTGGTATTTATAGGCTTCACAAAGTGAGGGCATAAGGGTCATTAGGACCTTCCACATCCTTAATCCACCTCCTTACTATTCATAGCTTAAGGATTAAGTAAACTTGCTCCCCACAACACTTGCTCACCACTCTTATTTCTTGGTTGCTACTTAACTTAGCCATTAAGCTTACTTGCTCTCCAAATAAATTACTTGGCCATCACAACACTTAGCCACTAAGTAAACTTGATCATCACATTGGATCATCCATGGGTTGCTCCATGGTTCTTACCCATTGGATACTTACTTGGGCTTAGGTTTAATTAATTTACTTAATCCTTTAGGCTTCTAGCATAATTTGCTTAACTAATATTAACTTATTCATTGGGCTTGCAATTAAATAAACACTTGGGCTTGATCATTAACTTACTTTGGATTTAACCATTCTTACATTTGGGATGTGTCAACGTCTTATTGCACAGTACAATTTCCTACACAATTTAAATATTCAATACATTTGGCTTAAAGCCTTATAACGTATAATTTACGTATTCATCTTGTATTCCTCTCGTATAATTATTCCTCATGATATAACATCATTCATACATTCTCGTATAATACTCGTATTCATTACTTCGTATAATACCTACGCATTATATGATCATTGTTTTATTCATTAATCACATTACATATCCTTCTCGTAAATCATTTTCCTTAAACGTTAGATTTTAAGTCCACAGGCAAAATATTATGTTTTCCATAACTGAAATATTATTTGATATTCCATCTCACCTCAATATTCTATCGTTACGTATTTCTCGGAAGTTCAAAAATAATTCTCGAGCAGAAATGCGTGAATAGTGTTTTTCAGAAACTTTCTCGGAAAGCTTTTATTTTCGTCTTGAAATTTTAAAAACTTTAATTCTACCATGTAGCCAAAATCCTATAACATTCTGACATTTATAGGTCAGAGAACGACGTTCGATTAGCTTGCTCCATAAATAATTAATTAAATTCATTTAATAAAATTAAAAATTTAATTCTCAAAAATCAGAATTTTTTGGGGCGTTACAGTAGTGCTATGTGTTATAGTATGTTATTCTAATAGATCAAATGATCTTATTACTGATAGTTGTTATGTAAAGATAGAACTAAGTTACGAACTGTAAGCAGCGCATCAGGCAAGTATCTTACCTTTGCATTTCCTTTATGCAATGGACATGAGTAAGAAGTTTCAGAATTATATTATTATTATGCTATATTATTAATCGTATTGTGATATATTCTATATCCGATCATTGTTTATCAACATGTCAGTCTATGGTAATTCAAATATATATTCTGTTTGTTAATTTCTAAACATGGTTACACAAGTGTCCCCACTTGGATAATCATTGTATTTAATCACATTATATATATATATATATATATATATATATATATATATATATATATATATATAAGCCGTCTTAGCTATTTGATCAACTAGACACAAATTTTGAAATGTCATTAAATATGATAAAAACTTTTTAGTATCCAATCAAATTGTTTTGGTTCGGACTCCAGTCTGAGTATGAACATCCCGATTATGGGAAAACTTTTATGTGCCCAAGGCGGACAGAGTGAACGATACTATCGTTCTTGTAATGTAGTATTGATCAATACGGGGCCCATGGGAAGTACAACCTAACGCCCGTAAGTTATGGAGGTTTGCAGATGAAGTTCTGCTAAACCATAGTGAAAACTAAAAACAATGTTCATAATATGTCAACTAATACCTATATATATAGTCAATACGTAGTTTCAAAAATATGAGATAGAATTATTATGTTGTCATTATCGGTTCAGTTTACTTCACAACTGTAAATTCGTTGTAGCAGTGATGTACAAAGAAAACATTTATTTCTTTCAGCTACTTATATTTCTAATTGTTATTACTTGTTGGGCACCCAAATGTTCACCCTTGCTTAAATTTAAATGTTTTCAGCTAGGCATGATCAACCCGAAGGTTCAGACAAGAACAAGTGAAAAGGAAAGCAAACAGAACATGTTTAATGGTGTCTTTTGTAATAGTTAGACAATATATAGACAATGATATGTATTATATATCATGTAAAGAATTATAGTAAAGGTTGCGTAATTGGGATTAGACTCTGATAAATATAAGTTAAGTTTGATTTTTATATATTTGTTATTATTATTAGTATTATTCCGCTCAAAGAAATGGTATCGTGAAACACCGAGTTCAGGTTTCAAGTATCCGAGTTTGGGGGCTTTACAAGTTGGTATCAGAGCTTAGGGTTAAAAACCTTAGGTTGGTAAGACCTTAGGCTATAACCTTAGGACGGAGGGAAACGTTGAAAATATACAACTCATATAGAGTTTATAAGGAGATGAATTGAATTAGTTCATCGTCAAACAAAATAAAAGATAACATGTATAAAGCCATTATTTATTGTGTGTGTATATATTAATTGATAATCAAGATAACTTAGGTGTGTAGATGTCAGATAGAAAAGGATTAGGATACCCTCAGGTCGTAAAGAAGAAGCCGATCTCCATAACCAAGCCAATATCAAAGCCAATAGTTGAAATTGAGGTTCACATTGAAAGTTGCCCTAATGAGGTGGTTATTTTGAAAAGTATAGTACCGGACCATGAAATGATAGTATGACTGATAGGTAGAGTATAGTTAAAGAATATGTGGTCAATGTCGAGTTCTTAAACTTATATGTTTGTGGTGAGTTTTTTTAAACTCATAATGTATGTAAGTTGGACGAACTAGGAGTAGTTAGGTATGAATGGATTATTGAAGATAATGGTAATAGACAGATTTCTAAGCAATTGTACCTTAGTGGAGGCGTAGAAATAAGTAGTATTACTTGAATAGGTATGATTTTATGATATGTATATGATAGGTATGTATGTATAAGGTAAAATATTTCAATTTTTGTATATGTTTTGTCAGCGATTCCTGACTTTTGAGTCACAAAGGGATAACATACGATTAAAGCAATATGTTCTATGGTATATTTAGTCATATGATTATGAATTTATATGGGATTAATGAAATAAGTTGGTATAAAGATTATATGAGTACTGGTTAATGCAGAAAACCAAAATTTTAAAATATAGAATATTTTGAATACATGATAAATATAGAATTTCGTGTTATATGATTATACGTATACGATAAGGCTAAGAATAAAGAATAAATTGTGATAATGCCGCCCAGGAGACGAAAATGAAATACACGGACAGAAGAACCTGTCAACAAAGCTGGAAGATAACCAGAACCGATACAGAATCTTGCGAATATAGACGATCAAGCTATGCAGAATGGAATACCAGTCACAGAAAGATCAGCCAGATAATCGATCAACGAACGTCAAAGACTTCAAGGCCATCGTACTGCCAGGATTCGGAAAATCAACTGACCTTGTAACAATGTTTGTGATAGCTAGGATAACGAAGGGGCAAAAGATAGTTTTGTCACCTATACGGTAAAAGGAAAGGAGATAAATGGAAAGTCTGTGTTTTAAGTGTGAATCAATGGAGTATAAGGTGGAAGACTGTCCAAGAAGGAGAAAGGAGGCAAGGAATGCGAATACAAGAAAAGGCAGCAGGACATTGGCGTTGACGGGACCAACATCAACAAACAAATCAACGAAATCAACCGCAAACGTCTTCAACATGACCGTTCAAGAAACTGTAGCAGCCGGGGATGCAACTCTGGGTATTACTCAAACCAATTTTATTTCTTATATATTATTTTCTTATATATAGTAAATTATTTTATAAATTATTTTGAAGGAGGAAATTGAGTTCTATTACAAATCAATTTTTCCGTTTAAGTAGATAGATAAGCTTTATACTGAATAATTAAAGATCAGTTCGATAAATTTTGATCGAGATCTATTTGGAATGATTATGTATGCTATATACCCTGGTATGTATAGGTTTTAAAATGGTGATTCCGAGGACGGAATTTTTATAGGGGAGGGTGAATGTAACAACCCGATATTTTCTATAAAAATTAAATCAGAAATTTTGCATATAAATTTTTTTATTTATTTTAAGGATGAGGATTTGTACAAGATAATGTGTATATGTATTTATGTGGTAAATAAAAATATATTTATTACATGAATATTTACAAATAATTTTATTTTAGAATGATTAACAATTATAAAGTTTATTCTTATAATAATTAATTTTATAGCAGAAATGTTTTTATTAATTTTTTTCTATGAAAATATAATTATATATTATTTAAATAATATATGAAATGATTTTTAGAATTATTATAATAATTATTTATTTTATTATATGAATTTATGCCATATTAATTAAGTTAATTATTTTAACTTAATTAATAATGTTATATATGAAGAATAAATCAGATATGGAATCCAAACCCTAATTTTGGACTTTTATCAATGGATAAGAATAATAATATAATAATATTATATTTTAATATTTCGGTGCTATGAATATGTAT
Source organism: Panax japonicus (assembly GCA_020205505.1). NCBI lineage: Eukaryota > Viridiplantae > Streptophyta > Magnoliopsida > Apiales > Araliaceae > Panax > Panax japonicus. The sequence continues at coordinate 26,130,677 of CM035105.1, forward strand.
AGTATATCTGTACACTGATAATGATTGGTCAATTATGATACAATATTACAAAACTCAAGTATTATTTTACTAAACCGTAATTCGATAGTCAAATAAGACTGTAAAGTCCCCGAACCCGGATACTTGAAACCCGAACTCGGTACTTCACGATACCATTTCTATGAGCGAAATACTACTAATAATAATAACAATAATATAAAACTTAAACTTAAATTTGTAAATACATCAGAGTCTTTCTCCCAAGTACGTAACCTTTAATCATTCATTACATGTCATAACATATATAAATATATATATCATAGTCTTCATAATCTAAAACTATTACAAACAGTAGCATATAAAGTCATTCAGAAACTTTTCCTTTTCCTTTGTTCTTGACAGATCCTTCTGGTCCTTCACACTTAGCTGAAAACATTTAAATTAAGCAAGAATGAGCATTTGATTGCCCAGCAAGTATTATATATATATATATATAGGCTGAAAGAATTTAAATGTTTTCTTTATAATATTCTTCTACAACTAGTCAGTAGTTGTGAAGTAATCTGTACCAATAATATTAACATAACAACCCTCTTTCAAAATTTTGAAACTACTTCATACATGGGTTTCTGTGACATACTATGAACATTGTTTTTCATTTTCGAAAAGGTTTGAACAGAAATTCATCTGTAAACCGTCATGACTTACGGGCACGGAGGGTGATCAGCCCCATTGTACCTTGTATTGATCAATACTACATGTATAAGAACGATGTTATCGTTCACTCTGTCTGCCTTGGGCGAATAAAAATTTTCCCATTATCGGGATGTTCATACCTGTCGGGTTTTCATAACAAAGGTCTTATCTTATTCAACAATAATATATAATTCAACATATATGTATATCAAAGGTGTATCAACATGCGATTGAATACAATGATTATCCAAGTGGGGACACTCGTATAATCATTTCTAGAAATTAACGAACAGAATATATATATATTCGAATTATCATATACTAACATGTTGATAATCAAAGGGCGTATATAATATAAGTTTAACAATCTTTACAATAATAACAAAAATTCTGAACTTCTCACTTCTGTCCATTGCATAAAGAAAATGCAAAGTTAGGATACTTGCCTGATGCGCTGCTTACACTTTGCAACTTAGTTTTATCTTTTATGAAATCACCTAACATTAATCAGATTATTTTACTGATTAGTACAACATAACGTACACATAACACTGCCTATTGCAGTCAGCACATTCCCTATTCACATTATCACACATGTTCAACAATTGTTGACTCATAATCAAACATCAACACCTTCCTAATCACATTGTCATACAACCTTGATAACCATTGAATCACAAATAAACAATTAACTAACCAATTTATCTAAGTCCAGATCAATTTCTGATCTATGTCGGTCTACCGACAACTTTATCGGTTAAATATCGAGTCTAAGACTCTAATCCGTAGTTCAATATCCATTTGGATAACTTAAACATCAGTCGCACTATTTTTCATGGCCTTATAATAATTATTAAATAATTATTATCATTTATTATAATTTTTAAAATATCAGAATCATTATGAAATGATTTAAATATTAAACAATTCTATTATCATTAATATTTAATTAATATTAAACTATTAATGAAACCATTGCCAAAATATTAAAGTTATGTATAATAACTCAAAATATTTTTAAAACATTTATAATACCCTTAAATGATTTTTAAAACATTTAAAATCATCATTAAATAATTACCATTAATATGTAAATATTAATGAACTATTTATCCAAATATTAAAAGTCATTAAATATAACTTAAAATATTTTTAAATCATTAACATCCTTTTTAAATGATTTTTAATTAAATAAAACCATTTTTAAACTATTTATTTAATATAATTATTAAATAAATTTAATATCATTAATATATCATTAATATTAAATTATTAATGAAATTATCCTTTAAATATTAAAAGTTATATTTTATAACTTAAAATATCTTTAAACACTTTATTTTTATTTAAAATGATTATTATAATAATAAAATCATTTTTAAACTAAATTATTTAATATAATTATTAAATAACTTTATTATCATTAATCATAATTAATTAAGGAAATTTACCTTTAAATATTAAAAGTTATATTTTATAACTTAAAATATTTTTAAATACCTTATTATTATTTAAAATGATTTTTAATATAATAAAATCATTTTTAATTCATTTATTTAATTCATTTAATAAATAACTTAATTATCATTAATATTAATTTATTAATGAAAATTATCACATAATATTAAAAGTTATCAAAAATAACTTAAATTATTTTCTTATACCATAATATAATTTTAAATGATTTTTCAAATATTAAAATCATTTTTAAATAATTTATTTAATATTATAATTAAATAAATTAATTACTTTTAATATTCCAAAAAACATTAAATATTTATGAAATATATTTAAAATAATTAAAAACTAATTTTCAGGATTTAAAATAATTTTTAATAATTTATTTTGTATTTTTAATAATTAAAAACTATTTTTTTCTATTTATTAATTAATTTCCGAAAATTATTAATAAAACTGTCGCTAAAGGGCTATTGCGACACTTTCTGTCGCTATAGGTGTTCTTGAGGATTTCCAGAAACATAAACCAGTGTGCTAGGGGGGTGGTTTGACCATGAATAACTTTCTGTACAAAATGTTTCTAGGAGATCTAACACATAAATATTGTAGTAATCATGTAACACTACAATTAACAACAAACATCATGAATTAAGAACAACATATCTGGGAGATATAAGCCTCCAAACTATCTGACAATACTGTTCTTCACGAAAAACAGTTCGAGGTGCCTAATTTGGACCTCTATAACTTGTAAGCCGTGTAACATTTTTGTGATCTATCACTTCCAGTGTGTAGAAATCATGTAGGACTACAACTATAACACTTAACATACATATAAAAACAACGGATCTAACAGGAAATATCCGGTCAAAGTTCACCACGGAAATTGTTCATAAAAATTCTGGATTCGGTAATTTCACAGTTTTGGTCAACGGGTTTTGACCATGAATAACTCCCGATCTATAAGATATATGAACTTGATTCTTTTTGCATCTTAAAGATCATATTACATAATACATATAAAAACTTACAAACACCAAAAATACTAAATAATCACAGAGATATAAGGCCTGACATTTGCCTAAAAATAACAGATTTCGGTTTTTTTAAAAGTTGGAAAAACTTTGATTTTGAGCACTTTGATGTTATGGGTCATGAATCTAACAACCCAGAACATTAATAAACTCCCTATTACACAACTTTAAACAATCAATTTCAACAATTAACATGGAATCGAATGATTTCTAATTTTTGAAATTTTATACCTTTCTTTGATCCAATCTTTGATTTTTCTGATTTTTGGCTTCCGATCTGTTATGGACTTCGTGGGGCTGATCTAAGGGACTGAAATGCTAGATAATTTCGGAGGTTTGGGGTTGAGAGAGAATGGTTGAGTGTTTGACAAAAATAGTTGAACAAAATGACACTTTCTCTCTCTTAATTCTATATATAGATCACATGGTGCATGAATATGGCTGAGTGCTGCTGATTTGCTAAAGATTTTAGGCACATGGGGTAGTTGGATTTGGTGAACCACTTCCCCCAAATGTCAAAACCTATAACCTATCCTCTTTAATGCTAAAATGGACATTTTGGTCTTTTAATTTCCAATTTAATGGCAAAAATGGAACTTATCAAACCCTTAGGGTTTAACCCTAAGGTTTATCACAAAATAAATCTAGGATTTAGCAATTAGGGTTTGCACAAAAATAAGATTAAATAAAAACTAATAACTAAATTTTAGTTTCTAAAATTTTTAAAATAATAACTTTGTTAATTAAAATAAGTTTGTAATTATTTAACAAATGGACATTAGGGTTTAAATCAAATAATTATTGTTGACTTTGCTAATTTAGCAATTAGGTTTTACTCTTTCGGTAATTAGGGTTACCAAATTACTAATAGGGTTTTCAATTACTAAATTAGTGTTCTAGTTTAGTAATTAAGGTTTCACGATTTAGGGTTTCTAAATTTAATAATTGTAATCATAATACTTGCTAATTAATCACATTATCAATACTTACCAACAATCTCAAACTCTAATTTTAAATTAGGGTTACTAATTATAACAAATTAGGGTTTCCAGAATTTTAATTAGGGTTTACCTAATTAATATATTTAATACATGACATAATTAATATTATACACTTATAAAATAATCTTATACTCTAATTTGGATATCAAATTAGGGTTTAACATCATTACTAGGGTTTGGTAAAAATACACCGTAATTTACCAACCATTATCAATACGGTCATACCGTACATATTCATAGCACTGAAAAATCAAAATATAAGTAATATTATATTATTATTCTAATACCTTGACAATAATCCAAAATTAGGGTGTGGATTCCATATCTGATTATTCTTTCATATTTAACCTTGATAATTAAGGTAAAATATTTAACTTAATAATCTGTACAAAAATTCATATAATAAAATAATTATTATATTTATAAAAAAATCACTTCATATATTATTTAAATAATATATGATTATATATTCAAGGAAAATAATTAATAAAAACATTTCTATCTTAAAATTAATTATTATAAAAATATACTTTATAATAATCAATAATTCTAAAATAAATTTGCTTGTAAATATTCATGTAATAAATATATTTTTATTTACCACATAAATACATATACGCAAAATTTATGATTTATTTATATAGAAATATCGGGTTGTCACAAAGACTGTAAGATTTCAAGTAATTACGTTATGGTATAAATGTCAAGTGTTATGTGGTATATGATTTGTATTATTAAAATTTAATGTTAATTACACAAATCCTAATTAATATTTGAAATCCTAATTTTAGAAACCCTAATATTTAAATTATAAACTCTAATTTATTTGAAACCCTAATTCAAAGGCCATTTATGACTTTAAGAATTTGTTGTGTAGTTAAGTAATCATGATAATGTTTGTAATGACCGGTATTAAAGATATTAACCCTAGTTAGGGAGAATCTTAATTGTTTTCAAAACCCTAATTTTTTTTAAAGGGTATAAATCCTTATTATTAATTTTTTTAAATTATAAACCCTAAATTTACAAATTGTAAATCCTAATTGCTAATTAGACACGCTTAATGATAATTAGTAAAACATAAACCTAATTATCAAGTCTATGTGATTAGGAAACCTAATTAATTAAGAAACCTTAATTTTGTATTTTAGAAACTAAAATTTTATTATTTTATTTTATTTTTTACAAACCCTAAATTAGAAATTTTAGAAATTATTTTTAAACCCTAAAATGGTTCAAACCCTAAACCCAAACCCAAACCCTAAGGGTTTGATAAGTTTACAAGATTGCCATTAAAAATAAAAGCGAAAAGACCAAAATACCCTTGCATTATTAAAGCTAATAACATAGGTTTTGACCTTAGGTGAGTTGGTGACCAAATCCAACTACCCCATGTGACAAATTCCAGCTGATCCGCCATATATCTCAGCAAGTTTATTGCATCTAAGTGTGTATATATAGATTGGAGAGAGAAAGAAAATCATTTGGCTCACTTATTTTTGCCAAACTCTCAACCTGGAGCTTCTCCCTCTAACACCTCCGAAATTTCTTAGCATATCAGTCCCCAAGAACAACCCCACGATCACCATTAACAAATCATAGCACAGAATCAAGAATTGTCCAAGAAAGGTATAAACCCTAACCAAGAAATTTGATCTTTGATTCCATGTTAGATGTTAGTTTTTGTATGTTAAACATATTGTTTGGAGTCCATATAGTTGATCTGGGTTGGTAGTTGATGGATCAATAACATCAAAGTGTATGAATTTGAAGATTTCAAAAATCTGGAAAATTTTGTTTTTGTGTTTGACAGTCAAATGTCAGACCTCATAGATCTTTGGTTATTAAGTTGTTTTGTTGTTTAAATGTTTGGTCTTGTAGTATGTTGTAAGGGCTTTACTATGGAACTTTATTCAAAGCCAGATCGATTGTAGATTAAAAGTTATAAAGGGTCATAGTGGGTTAACCGACATTGACCAGTTGTTTCTGGGCAGCACAAAATTGCCCAGAACGCCTGATAGTGAATTTGCAGGCGCTTGATCTTGTTGTTGCTAAGTGTTTTGATCATGTTAATGTGTTATACTTGTAAACTGACATGAATACTACATACTGAAGTCTTTATATCACTTATATTCTTAACAGAATCGATTTGAGTGTTGGTCAAACATGGGTTGACGAAACTGCTCAAGAACATTTCTGGAAAACCCAGAAATGTTCAAGAACAGATCCTGACCGACTCGTTGACCGGATCAAATCTCTTAGTTGTGATGTTGTTATTATGATATAGTGCTTGATGTTTGTACCTTAACATCTCTACTACATGACTGAACTGTTAGATCGAATTAACTAAGCTTAGAATAAAAGATCCAAAGCTTCAAAATAGGACCCTTGAGTTTCTGGGCAACCCAGAACCTCAAGAACATGTCTGACAAGATTTTATCATGCTAATAACTCTCTGATCTGTTGTGTTATGGCCATGTTATCGCTTTCTAATGGTAGTATTGCACTTATATTACACTCCAAACACTTTAGGCGGACCAGAATACCTTAGGAGCATGGAGATATTGTTGGTCAAACGTGACACATTAGCAACTGACTATGCATTTCTGGGTTTCATGAAGAACACGAAGAACACATATAGCGACGGTTCTATCGCTATAGGTGGTCTTTAGCGACAGTTAATTTCTAAAATAATTATTTTTATTAGATAATTAGTAATAAATAGTTTTTAATTATGAAAAATACTAAATAAATTCTTAAAAATTATTTTAAAATCCGAAAATTAGTTTTTAATTATTTTGAATATATTTCATAAATATTTAATATTTTTGGAATATTAAAAGTATTTAATTTATTTAACTCTAATATTAAATAAATTATATCAAAATGATTTTAATACATGAAAAATCATTTAAAATTATATTATGTTATAAGAAAATAATTTAAGTTATTTTTGATAACTTTTAATATTTTGTGATGAATTTCATTAATTAATTAATATTAATGATAATTAAGTTATTTATTGAATGTATTAAATAAATTATGAAAAAATAGAATTAATGATTTATAAATCATATAAAAATGATTTAAAGGTTATAAAAGTATTTTAAGTTGTAAAATATAACTTTTGATATTTTTTCATGATAAATATTAATATTTTAATATTAATGATATTAGATTTATTTAATAATTATATCATATAAAAATTATTTTAGTATTAGAAAAATCATTTTAAATGAAAATAAATAGTTTAAAAATATCTTAAGTTATAAAATATAACTTTCAATATTTAAAAGAAAATTTCATTAATTAATTACTATTAATAATATTAGAATTATTTAATAATTATATTAAATAAATTAGTTTTAAAATGATTTTAATATTATAAAAAACATTTAAAATGAAAATAAAGTGTTTAAAGATATTTTAAGTTATAAAATATAACTTTTAATATTTAAAGGATAATTTTATTAATAATTTAATATTAATGATATTAATTTAATAATAAATGATATTAAGTTTATTTAATAATTATATTAAATAAATAGTTTTAAAATGGTTTTATTTATTTAAAAATCATTTAATAAGGATATTAATGAATTAAAAATATTTTAAGTTATAATTAATGACTTCTAATTTTTTGATAGATAATGCAGTAATATTTTAATATTAATGATAATTATTTAAAAATGATTTTAATTATTTTAAAAATCATTTAAGTGTAATATTAACACTTTTAAAGTATTTTGAGTTATTATAAATAACTTTAAGAATTTGGCAATAGTTTTATTAATGGTTTAATATTAATTAAATATTAATGATAATGGAATTGTTTAATATTTAAATCATTTAATAATGATTTCGATGTTTGAAAATTCATGATAAATTATAATAAATGTTTAAAAATTAGTATAAGTCATTTAAAAATAATATGACTGATACTTACAGATATTGAACTATATGATAGAGTCTTAGACTCGATAATTTCCCGATAGAACCGTCGGTACACCGACATGTTTCAGAAACTGATCTAGACTTAGATAATTTGATTAGATATGTGTTTATTTGTGATGCAATGGTTGTGGAACATATGTGACAATGGCATTAGGTTATGTGCTGACTGCAATAAGCAGTGTTATGTGTTATAGTATGTTATTCTAATCGATCAAATGATCTTATTACTGATAGGTGTTATATAAAGATAGAACTAAGTTATGAACTGTAAGCAGCGCAACAGGAAAGTATCTTACCTTTGCATTTCCTTTATGCAATGGACATGAGTAAGAAGATTCAGAATTATATTATTATTATGTTATATTATTAACCCTATTGGGATATATTCTATATCCGATCATTGTTTATCAACATGTTAGTATATGGTAATTCAAATATATATTCTGTTCGTTAATTTCTAAACATGGTTACACAAGTGTCCCCACTTGGATAATCATTGTATTTAATCACATGTTGATATATATATAGAAGCCGTCTTAGCTATTTGATCAACTAGACACAAATTTTGAAATGTCATTGAATATGATAAAAACCTTTTTGTATCCAATCAAATTGTTTTGGTGCGGATTCCAGTCTAAGTATGAACATCCCGATCACTGAAAAACTTCTATGTGCCCAAGGGGGACAGAGTGAACGATCTTATCGTTCTTGTAATGTAGTATTGATCAATACAGGGCCCATGGGAAGTACAACCTAACGCCCATAAGTTATGACGGTTGCAAATGAAGTTCTGCTAAACCTTAACGAAAACTAAAAATAATATTCATAGTATGTCAACTAATACCTATATATATAGTAAATACGTAGTTTCAAAATTTTGAGATAGAATTCTTATGTTGTTATTATCGGTTCTGTTTACTTCACAACTATAAATTCGTTGTAGAAGTGATGTACAAAGAAAACATTTATTTCTTTCAGCTACTTATATTTCTAATTGTTATTACTTGCTGGGCACCCAAATGTTCACCCTTGCTTAAATTTAAATGTTTTCAGCTAGGCATGATCAACCCGAAGGTTCAGAAAAGAACAAGTGAAAAGGAAAGCAAACAGAACATGTTTAATGGCGTCTTTTGTAATAGTTAGATAATATATAGACAATGATATGTATTATATATCATGTAAAGAATTATAGTAAAAGTTGCGTAATTGGGATTAGACTCTGATAAATATAAGTTAAGTTAGATTTTTATATTATTGTTATTATTATTAGTATTATTCTGCTTATAGAAATGGTATCGTGAAGCACCGAGTTCGGGTTTCAAGTATCCGAGTTTGGGGGCTTTACAGATTTCTGCTCGGGAATTATTTTTAAATTTCTGAAAAATACGTAACGATAGAATATCGAGGTGAGATGGATTATGTAATAATAATTCAAGTATGGAAAACATAATTTTTTGCATACAGACTTAATTTGAGAACGTTAGGGAAAATAAAGTGTTAGAAGCTAATGTGATGATTGTATGATACGTATGTATTGTACGAGGTAATGAATACGAGTATGATACGAAGTATTATACGAGTACATATGAATGATGGTATATCATATATTATGAATTAGTATACGAGTTAGAATACGAGAATAATACATAAATAATACGTTATAAGGCTTTTAGCCAAATAAAATGGACTTGTAGGATTGTTTTACAAATTGTAAAGTCCAATAGAATTGAATGTGCAAGCCCAAGTGTTTGTTAATGTGAAGTCCATTTAAGTTGGTTAATACAAACCCAAAGCTTAAGTTAAACAAATTAAACCTAAGCCCAAACTAGGATCCAATGGGTTAGTGTGACCCTATGGGGTAACCCATGATCATATGATTATTCTTGGTGACCAAGATAATTATGTGGTGACCAAGATAATGTTGTGATGGAAAAGTAATTAGTGTATGGAGCAAGTTTACTTAATTGCTAAGTATTGAATAGTAAGGAGGTGGGATGGCCTAAATGACTAATATGCCCTAACCTAGCAATTCCTATAAATAAAGAGCCTTGGATTTCATTTGCTTTGTTTAATATTTCATCCAACACATTCAACTAATTTGGTAGAGAGAATAAGCAAGTATAAGTTAGACTTTCATTTGTTAGAAAAGAAGAACAAGCTTGATCATCAAGGGTAAGCCTCCTATGTCATAAATCTTCCATCTCTACCATTGTAGGTTGATAAGAGAAGTGTGGATTAATGAACATGTATGCTAAGAAATGATAAGAATGAATAATCAAAGGACTTAAGTCTTAATAAGCCGTGAATAAGGAAGAACTTGTAAGACTTGTAACATGTTTACATGAATGAAGTTAGTATGATAAAAGACTGTAAGAATGTTTGTTAGAAGACTTAAATCATTGTAAATCATGAGAAATGAAATTTTATGTAGTTTATACTTTGATAACTTATAAGCTCATGAAGAACAAGTAATAACTTATCATGAAAATAAGTTAATGAAATGAGTAGGTTAAGACGTCAATATGATGGATATAATCCATTTGTAACGTTGAACAAATCATAAGTAACGAAGTTATGCCGGAATTCACGCGATTGGACAATAATCGTCGAATTCGCGAAATTCTCGGAATTGAAGTTGAATTTTGATTTTGAGCTCAAAAACGTTGGTTTTCGATGGGAGCAAGTCTTATTTGGCATTATAGAGTTGCGGAGTTGAAAATGACCGAATTCTGACTTAGAATGAAGAAACAAGCGTTGAACATTCACGAATGTTTATCGTTTTCGTTAAAAATGGACTAATAGGTGAATTTTGAGTTAATGATGTCGAAATTATAAAATTCTTGCATAAACATTTAGAGCATGTAATTTGTGAACTAACGGCTTTTGAATGAGCCAATTCAGACTTATAACGAAGAAGTTATGAGCTTAGGATTCTCACATAAGAAAAAGTTTGTAAAACATTTCTGGTGCACAGAGCTGGCGTCGCGGCGCCAGCCCAAGGCCAAATAGGTGGCACCGTAGCGCCGAGAAGGACATAAACTACTGAAGTTTCATGCCGCAGCGCGGCCCGTAACGCTGGGACTTGCGCTTCAGCGCCGAGTCCGGTCCTCAGCCACTGAAGTATGGTGTCACAGCGCGGCTTAAGGAAGGGAAGCTAGCACCGCAGCACCAGCCTTAGGGTTTGCACAGTGAAGGGAGATTATGATGATAACAAGGAAGTTATTTGACTGTTAATGAACTACAACTTGAAGTAACATTGTTAAGTCATTGTTAAACCTTAAGTATGATAACTAAAGGTTGAAGATAAACAATCAAACATGAATGTAATGGCAATGTAAGCTATAAACGGCAAGCCAGAACCAATAGTAACAATTCTAATACTGGATTAGATTGAGAAGAATTGTAAGATTCATTAGGAACCATGTATGTTATTCATGACCTAATGTGTTAAGTTATGTGATCATCTACTGTAGAGACCTTAAAGACTTAAAGTGAACGTGTAATAATAGTAGCAGACGCTGAAGGCAAGTGTTCTAACCCTTGTTTCAGTTCAATCTGGACAAGCTTTGTGATTCATGTATTCTTACGCATGAATTGATGACTGATGAAGTCAAAGCCAATCCTTTCTGCTAGACTTATGATATGTTGGATTTCTTATAATCTATCAAATATTGTCAATGTTTTACCAAACTATGTTGGTGTGGTTTTCAAATGAAGACTGAGTATGCTAAAATGTTTTGTCGTCAAACGACAGGCACGTGAGGTTGCCACAACTTAAACGTATATATGTTTAAAGAATGTAGTGTTGATCAACATAGAGTACTATAGGCTGATCACCTAGATGTGCTCGTAAGATATATCAAACTTACGGACTTAGTGTCGGGTTGTCCTTTTCAAAGAACATATGAAATGCTCATGGTCATGGACCGGAATTGATGTTTTACTGAATATTGTCATTTGTAAAACATTTTGAAGGAAAAGAAGTGCTATTTTGAATTATCGATAGTACTTCATAACTATTGTTCAGTTATTGAAGATATACGATTCCTATGTTTCAAGCATGATATTTAATTGGAATTATTGTAAACCATATGAATGCAGCTAAGACCGAACGGTCTGAAGGATCCGATAAAGATAACGGAAAGGCTAAGGTAGACCATTGAACTTTCTAAGTAATAGTATAGGTTTAATGTTGTAATGTATTTGATATTATGACAAAGAACATATGTATTGGTTATAAAGAACATGGGAAGGGAATATTGTTTTGGAATAATATATATAAGACATATTCGTTCTTTTGAGGCATTTCAATTGAATGTATGTGTGAACTGTAGCACCGTGTAGCACCATATACCGGGTTGGAAGATACCCGGATTTGGGAGCATCACAGAGGCCATGAAATCACAAGTAGTAGTCATCAAGAACTTAAAGAATCAGATGGGGCAGCTGGCTTTTGCATTGAATAATAGGCCTCAAGGAACTCTACCCAGTGATACAGAGAAAAATCCAAAGGGGAATCATTAGCAATATCAAGCGATTATTTTAAGGAGTGGAAAACATCTTGAGGGGCAAAAAAGAGAAAATTCGGCAGCAAAAGATGATGACAAAGAAGGTGAAAATAAAGTGGTTGAGGACAAACAAGGTGAAGAAAAGAAAGTCGATAAGAGCAAGACAGATAGTGAACCGGTTGTGTATCCTCCACCACCATTTCAGCAAAGAATTCAGAAACAGAAGTTAGACAAGCAATTTAACAAATTTTTAGAAGTTTTTTAAGAAAATTAAGATCAACATCCCTTTCGCATAAGCCTTAGAGCAAATGTTGAGTTTTGTTAATTCATGATGGGAATTCTGTCAAGGAAAAAGAAGTTAGAGGATTTTAAAACTGTAGCATTAACGGAGGAGTGCAGTGCAGTTCTACAAAGAAGGTTACCGCCAAAGTTGAAAGATCCGAGGTGTTTCACCATTCCATGAACAATTGGGAACATGGAATTCCAAAAGTGTTTATGTGACTTGGGGGCAAGTGTGAACCTCATGTCGTTATCAGTATACACCGAATTGGGTCTACCAGCTCCGAAACTGACCAATATGTCTCTACAGTTGGCGGATAGGTTAGTCACGTATCCAAGATGAATTGTGGACGATATCCTGGTTAAGGTGGATAAATTTATATTTCCAGCTGATTTTATAATTTTGGATTATGAAAAAGATAAAAATATCCCAATCATCCTAGGGAGACCATTCTTGGCTACGTGTAGGACTCTCATCGATGTGCAAAAAGGTGAACTAACCATGAGGGTCCAAGATCAGAAAGTCAAGTTCAATGTGTTCAAAGCCATGAAGTTCCCTACAGATGAAGAAGAGTGTTTCCAGGTGGATGTCATTGATCGGATAGTCAATTAAGACATGGTTAAAAGGTTAGCTAATGATCCATTGGAAACTACACTATTGGGAGATGAAGATTCGGACGATCCAGAGTTTGTAGATTCTTTGCATGTGTTGGATTCTTTTCCATGAGTTAGTAGATTCGAGGCACCATTTGAACCATTACACACAGAAAAAAAAAGCCACGGCAAGGATGAAACCTTCATTGGAGGAGCCACCTATACTTGAGCTTAAGCCACTTCCTAAACACCTCAGGTATGCATATTTACTTTACAGGTTATTATTGCTTTTGTGCTTAACGAATTGTAGGAAAGTAAGTTGCTGAAAGTGCTTAGAGAATACAAATCGACTATAAGATGGACAATTGCAGATATCAAGGGAATCAGTCCATCCTTCTGCATGCACAAAATTCTTATGGAAGAGAATGCAAAGCCAACAGTAGAACAACAGAGACGGCTAAACCCGATCATGAAAGAAGTGGTGAAGAAAGAAATTCTGAAGTGGTTGGATGCGGGAATCATCTACCTAATTTCAGACAGTACGTGGGTCAGTCTAGTTCAATGTGTGCCGAACAAGGGAGGAATGTCTGTAGTAAAGAATGATGATAATGAATTAATTCTGACGAGGACAATGACCGGTTGGAGGGTTTACATGGACTACAGGAAGCTAAATAAGGCAACCCGCAAATACCACTTTCCTCTGCCTTTTATCGATCAGATGTTGGACAGGTTGATGGGGCACGAATTTTACTGCTTACTGGATGGATATTCGGGGTATAATCAAATAGTCTTTGCTCATGAAGATCAAGAGAAGACCACTTTCACGTGCCCATACGGCACCTTTGCATTCAGAAGAATGTCTTTTGGCTTGTGTAATGCACCCGCAACCTTCCAACGGTGTATTATGGCCATATTCTTGGACATGGTGGAGAAGAATGTGGAAGTCTTCATGGATGACTTCTTTGTCTATGGAGATAATTTTTATGTTTGTATAAAGAACTTGGTCATGGTTTTAAAGTGATGCGTGGAGACGCATTTAGTGCTTTACTGGGAGAAGTGCCACTTTATGGTCGAAGAAGGAATAATCTTGTGGCACAAGGTCTCTGCGAAGGGATTAGAGGTTGATAGAGCAAAGTTAGAAATAATTGAAAATCTACCACCGCCAACTACAGTCAAGGGAATCTGCAGTTTTCTGGGACATGCGGGATTCTACCAAAGGTTCATTAAATATTTCTCTACGATTGCAAAACCATTGTGCAGTATCTTAGAGAAAGATTCAGTTTTCAAGTTTGATGATGATTGTAAGTCAGTGTTTGAGCAATTGAAGAAAAAGTTAACTATAGCTCCAGTGATCGTCGCACTGGATTGAACTATGCCCTTTGAATTAATGTGTGATGCGAGTGACTATGCAGTAGGAACTATTTTAGGTCAACGCTGAGAGAAGCTCTTCCACACCATATACTATGCAAGTAAAACCCTTACGGATGCCCAATTAAATTACAAAACCACCGAGAAAGAATTACTTATTGTAGTATATGCCTTTGATAAATTCTGGGCATATTTAATTGGAACAAAGGTGGTGGTTTACATGGATCACTTGTCAATTCGGTTTTTAATCTCAAAGAAGGATGCTAAGCCTAGACTTATCAGATGGATACTTCTCCTACATGAATTTGATTTAAAAATAAAAGATAGAAAGGGGATAGAGAATCATGTTGCAGATCATCTTTCAAGATTAGAAAATCCGAAAAAAGATGGGGCAGATAAGTGTAAAATTAACGAGTCGTTCCTGGATGAGCAGCTATTTGGAGTGTAAACAGAATTTCCATGGTATGCAAATTTTGCAAACTACTTGGTGAGCAACATCCTTCCCCCTAATCTTACACGTCAGCAAAAGAAGAAGTTCTTAAATGATTTCAAGTGGTACATGTGGGATAAACCATATTTATTCAAACAGTGTGCAGACAAAATGATTCGTCGATGCATGCCATACAGCGAGGTAAAGAATATATTGCACGAGTGTCATTCATCTGCATATGGGGGACATTATGGAAGTGAGAGGACGGCGGCAAAGATACTTCAAGCAGGATTCTATTTGCCTACTGTATTCAAGGATACCCACCAGTTCGTGAAAAACTGTGACAGATGTCAAAGGGTGGGTAACATCTCAAAAAGGAATGAAATGCCACTCAACACAATCATGGAAGTAGAAGTTTTTGATGTTTGGGGAATGGACTTTATGGGACCTTTTCCTCCATCATTCAATAACTTATATATTTTACTTGTTATGGATTATGTAACAAAATGGGTGGAAGTTGTAGCACTCTTCACAAACGATGCCAAAGTTGTTCTCAAGTTTCTACAAAAGAACATCTTCACATGGTTTGGCATACTAAGAGAAATCATAAGTGACAAGGGAAGTCACTTCTGCAATAAAGCATTCACAGCTCTCTTTGCAAAATGTGGGGTAAATCATAGGGTTCCAATAGCATATCACCCCCAGACAAGTGGGCAAGTTGAGATCTCCAATATAGAGGTGAAGAAAATCTTAGAGAAGGTAATCAACCCGAACAGAAAAGACTAGTCTCTAAAATTAGACGACGTACTATGGGCATACATGACAGCATACAAGACGCCAATTGGGATGTCTCCGTATTAGTTAGTCTACAGAAAAGTATGTCACCTACCTATGGAGCTACAGCATAAAGCCTACTGGGCAATTCAGAAGCTCAACTTCGATCAAACAGCGGCAGGAGAGAAGAGGCTACTTCAATTTAACGAACTTGATGAATTCATATTACAGGCATATAAGAACTCGAAGTTATATAAAGATAAGGTCAAGAAATGGCACGACTAGAATAAAATCTTGCAGAGAAAGTTTGAATCGGGGCAATCAGTACTATTGTTCAATTCAAGACTGAGATTATTTCTCAGAAATCTCAAATCTAGATGGTCGGGTCCATTTACTATCAAGAGGGTCTTACTACATGGCTCCATGGAGCTATACAGCGGAAATTCGCTTGAAACCTTCAAAGTCAACGGGAAAAGATTAAAGAACTACTGGGGTGGCGACATTGACAATGAAGCCATTGCAATTATACTTGTCGATGCACCATGAAACAAGAGGCACCGTCGGGTTAACGATGTTAAAACTAGTCCTACTTGGGAGGCAACCCAAGCTCTAAACCTTTTCTAGTCAATTTATTCATAAATTTATAGTTTAGTTTAGTTTAGATATTTATTTTTCATAGAATAATGACTTAGTCTCAGTGTGATTGCAGGAGGCAAAGGAAAAAGGAAGCCACCTATTTACTGTCCATATGGTGCGGGGCACGCAAAATAAGGCATGCACACGGCATGGGGGGCGCTACTTCGCCGACTACCTACTGATCATTTGGCACAGGGCGCGTTATGGTGTACTGAATTATAGTGCGGGGGGTGCCAGCTTGGAGCAAACCTACTTTCCACCCTGCGCGGGGCGTGCCACTAGTAGCTTATACATGGCATGGAGCGCGCTAGCTTAACAGAACCTACTGTTCATATGGTGCGTGGTGCGCTACTCAAGGCATGTATACGGCGTGGGCTGCGCCGCTCAAAAATCTCAGATTCTTAACACGCATTCTTGACGTGCCGTTTTTAACTTAACTCCAATAAACTCCTTCTTACATGTTGTCTTCCTAACTTCTTTTCCAACACAAACTCTCCTACTCCTCCATTACTCCCATAACCTCCATAATTCCAAAACTCCACATCTTCTAATCCTTCTCAACTCCTTCTCCCATTAACCCACCATCTCTCTAACTCCCTCACACACGTTCTTTCCTTCTTCCATATGAACTCAACTACTTCAATCAGCCACAATCCTTCCACATATAAGCAATATAATCTAACTCTAAGTCCAATTCCTTTTCTTCACAAATTCTTACAAACAAGGGGGCATCACTAAAAAGGGGGAAACACAAATTCTTATTGAAAGTAATCCTAATTTGCTACATTTTAGTTTTTCTTCTTTCTTTTTCGTGAAATATGGTTGGAAAACTTTGGGAATTTTTTGCCCAAGGATTTCTTTGTGATATTTCACATTTTGGGTTGGAGATTGTTCAAAGAAGCCAAGCTTGGGGGAATTAACTTTCACGTTCACCAACAATTCGACAAATTTCCTGAACCAAAATTTTTGCCTAACACTCACCAAATACACCATGTCTTCACATAAGAGACCACACCCATCCACCTCTACTGTTCGAGCTCAGTATGATCACATGAAATTTGTTAGTGAATGGGTCGAAGCAAGGTTTAAATCATCCGTGGACAAAAAGACTTTGGTACTAGAACGAGGATTGAAGCCGGATGCTAACTTGGATGGTGATATGGCACTAATGATCATGAACGTAATTGGTTTTAGTTAATGGAGCAGCCACTTCCATCGGTAATCAATATAGTGAAGGAGTTTTATGCCAATGTCATGGAGCATTCGATCACATAGTCATGAAAAGGGGTAAACAGGTGTCTTTCCATGCCGATGCCATCAACGAGTATTTTGGGCTTCAAACACCGACTGATGGGTGCTATGCAGATGGTTTGCTTGACTAGGACGAATTAATTGTAAGATTATGCAAACCGGGAACACAATTGGTAACCCGAGCCGGAACAAATGAAAAGATAAGTTTTCCTCACTCAGCGCTAACTAGGTATGGAAAAGCATGGTATGCATTCCTTTGTGCCCGTTTGATGCCCACACGCCACCAAAATGATGTAACTAAGGAAAGGACACGGCTGCTATATGGGATTGTTCACCACCACTATAGGGTGAATAATTCAGTTGTGTTCTACAATATGGATGTGGTTGAATGCATTCTAGAATCAATTAATTAGCTGCTACGGGAAAGTACTACGGGGGGGGGGGGGGGCTTCTGCATGGATTCCTCATAACTGATTAGTGCTGCAAAGCTGGGGTGCAGTGGCATCCGTTCGAACCTATTCAACAACTGATGGCTATAATCGACCATGTTATAATTGAGAAGTACAAGGCATGGGAGGGGGAAAGATCAAATCCAAGAGGAGAAGGTTATATTATGATTCGTCAACCCTCACCCCCAGTTGCATGAACAAATGGAAGAGCAAACACCTCGAGGTTCACGGAATCAATTCTTGTGGTTAGCTCAACGACAAAAATTTGATGCATCAGTACAATGAAAATTCTTTCAACATGCTTGCTGATGCGTTTTCTCGTTGCAATCCTAATGTTAATCCGGTGGCCATGCCAGTTCATCCTGTCCTTCCAGCATACCCTCCTTCTGATAACGACGAGCAGTGACTAGTCTTTCAGGGAAGTCTTTATGTTTTTAATTGCTTTATATTGTCGTAATGAGGACATTACTTGATTTAAGTTTGGCCTGGTTAATTTGTGAAGATTTAATAATCATGTTAGTTAGTTTGTTAGTTTTTTTTAGTGTTTGTTTTGTCCTTTAGTTTAATACATCCATAGATACATATAAAAAAAATTAAAAATACAATTGCATGTAGTTTATTTTGCATGAATCCAGTTATTAGATAGTAAAAGTTTATTTTTGGCCAATGATGATATTGGAGTTGTGTAGACAAGTTAGTATTGATTATTTAGGTTTTGATATGACTTCCTATTATGTAATTGGATCTTTTGCTGTTTAAAATTGGTATAATCAAAGTTAGCACGTTAGAAATAACTATGTTGATTGATTAAGTTTAAATTGGCACATAATGGAATTCTTAAGGTTAATAATAGTTTGAATGAAGGAAAAACATGAATAGGCGGAGATAGCTAAATTTAAACAAAAACTTAAGTTTGGGGGAAACGTTTGCGATATATAAGCTTAATTCATGTTATAAAAAACAATCGTGGCTAGTCTTGTTTCGGGGCCTTTGTTACTTGAGCAAGTACGCCCGAGGGGATTGTCTCTACACCTAGGGCCCTAAGGTCTTTATGGTCTGAGAGTCGTTAGTCGAAAGCTCGCTAAGGGGTAGCACTGTTACCCTAATGGAATGAGACATTGCACAGTCATGAGAAATATAAAAAAAAGAAAACAATAAAATGGGAAAAGAGTAAAAAGCCCCCGTAATGAAAAATAAAGCATAAGTTTCCCGAATTGGACTCTTGAACTTAGTGGATGTTTCACTTTGGTTGATCTAGCTTGTTTGTGAATTTTGTGAGTTTACACTGTATGATGCCTTTAAAGAGATCTATTATGTGTCATATTTAGCATTATATCAATTGTTATGGTTGTTAAGAAAACACACACTATATCAGTAAGAACAATTTAAGATTTGATAAGTGACTGGGAAGTTATTGATTAGTTTAGATATGATGTACTATTGTGTTTTCTTGATTTCTCTGAGGTTGTATGAGTAGACTATGTTCTATCTTAATTCTGGATTCGTAGTTATAGAGTAGTTAGTTGCATTGAATATTATTTTGCTTGAGGATAAGAAATGTTTCAAGTTTGGGTAAATTTGATGAGTAGGTTTTTAACCTACGATTTATCTTTATTTAGCTTGAGATATTATTAGTTTTTGAGTATTTCATGTTGTTTTGATGGGTTTTTGTTCTTGTTGCAGGATATTAAGTGAGCGCATCAAAATGTTGGCATTGGAAGAAAGCTCAAGCGAAATTTAGACTTTCTGCATAACCGGCGCGGGATGCGCTGTTATAACAAAGGGACCAGGGCGGGGAAGCTGCAGGCGAGATACATACTGGTTACATAGCACGGGCCGCGACATTCTAGTACAAAATGTGACGCCCCCAAAATTAGGTATACATCAACCATCTTGAGACGCCAGATACGTGGTACGGAATTCAAATAAACCTTAATAATACAATTGTCGTGTACAATACGACAAAACATAAACTGTGACTTTGAATATAAATATTGTCTACTAGAGAGTATACAAACTCAAAAGGAGTCATCATTACAATTATTATCACAATATTTCACAGAATAGTGAGGAATACTAATGCACCATCTAGGACCATCACTCCGTTCCCCGACTCGTTCCAGCTATATTCTCATTTCCTGAAGAGAACAGTGAAAGAAAGGGTGAGCTCAACTAGCCCAGAAAGAAATATTATGACTAAGATAATGCAGAATAAATTATCATTAGCCTTAAACAGTGTTAAACTGATACTATAACAAACATCAAGTCTAACTGTAACAGAACAAGCAATCCATGAAAAGAGTTAAGTACAGAATAAAATATACTATTTTTTATGATTTAAAAGATTTTTCATCACTTTTATCGCTATGACTCAGCTTAATAAATAATCTACATCATAGAATCAACCCTGCACTACGGCTAAGGATATTCTTTAGTATCACGACCATAATTACCCATGCACTACGGGCCAAGAATATTTGTGTATTCATTAATGGTCATGATCATGCCAACAACTGTCCATCAATGCACTACGGGCTAATGAGGACTTTTACCACATCATTTGTAACATTACGATCATGATTACACCGAATAATCCCTAATCATAATCATACCAAGTTCATCTATGCAATACAGGCCACAGATAACTTTCAACATAATATAAACATGAGGATGATGACAATGATATAAGAATTCAATAAAACAAGTTCAAGAATTAATTTTTCCAAGAACTACTAATGTCCAAATTGTCAACATGATACTGCTTTGTAGAGTAAAATTCAAGAATGCTCAGAAGAATATTTCCATGAAAAGATATTGGATGAAGCGCAATTATCAAGGATATTCCACTAATTTCATGGAGTATAGAAGTCAAAACTTTAACCAACTGAGTACAATAAAGAATGGAATAACAAAAGAAATCACCATGCATGTGGTACTTCACATAGACAGGTTATTCCAACAAAATACAAAATAACGGAACCAGGTCAGGTGAAATTCGCACCGACAGGATGTTCCAACAGAATAATAAAGAATGGAATAACAACAGAAATCACCATGCATGCGGTACTTCGCATAGACAGGTTATTCCAACAGAATAACTAATAATGATGGAATCAGGTCTGGCATAAAATGCACAGACAAGATATTCCAACAGAATAATAATAAAGACAGAACCAGGTTCGGCGTAAAACGCACAGACCAGATATTCCAACAGAATAATAAAGACGGAATAATAGAAGAATGTCACCAAGTATAGGGTCTCCCACGTATACAGGTTATTCCAACAGAATAATAAAGAATGGAATAACAGAAGTTCTCTTCATGAATAAGAAAGAAAGAATACCCCTTACGAGTACTGTAACGCCCCGAAATCCGGTCTATCTTTACACCCGAATTCCGTGCGTCACTAGTACATCATTCATCCAACATATATCATTATATACTGAAATATAACAACATACACTCTCAAATCCCAGGTTCTAATAACCTTATAGCTTTTCTCATTACAAATAATGATAATTACATTATTCTTTACATCTTGCACGAGTGACTTTTATCCGCCACCAAGGATACATAATCGTTCATTAAACTATTCTATAGTTTAATTCTCATCTTTCTACATTACAAGTCTTCACTTGATCTTCTCGCTCATTCACATTCTGAATGGCACTTCATCTGGATACCGACAGCTTGATCTATACGGGATCCTTATGTTCTTCTAACATCGTTCGCTGAAAATGTTTTTCATTTAAAGCAAGTGTGAGCATTCAATTGCTCAGCAAGTCTTAGCAGTTGAATAAACAACATCAAGAGTTTAACATTTCTTTGGAACTTCGATAACCGAACAAAGGTTATGAATTAGCTTGAACAATAGGAATAATCTCGATTCCTATCATTTTAAAACATCAGTTATATCCACTTTGAAATACTTTCATTCTCTACTCTCTTTCATACACATTCTGTCTGGCTAGAATCAATAGCACAGACTTAACAATAACGCTTCATGTATAAACAGAACATTCTTTTATTGAACAGTTCAATCACAGAACAGTTCATATCATAGAAACACCAAAGTGTTCACATTGTGGCACAAGGCCTCATACGTTCTACCACCTTGTACAAATATCACACATTCGCACATAGACAGAACTTCTCAAGTTCAACATCTGAGAAGTTTCAGAAACTAGCATTCATTTAAAATATGAATGAAGTTAGGAAACTTGCCTTACGCATAGCTACAGCTTACGCTGAACTGCTCATTCCATTCCCTACAACACATAAGGAAGTAACACATACACCAATTAGTCATATACTTGACTTACGCATTGGTTTACTTAACTTTATTTCTTAAGGTTCGCGTTCTTGCAATCTAAGTTTACGCGACCAACTTTCATTACCATTCTACAACTTCATGACATACGGAGATGTCTTACTCAAAACGTTCATCATCTTTGATGATTAACATTCTGATCTTCTTCTTATAACTTCTCTAGGACTCAGTACACATCGCTTCTCTGCTGGTAGTCCATATGGTACTCTGAGTGGTTTCCCACAAACAACCAACAAACAAGTTCCCGTCTCATCTACACTGCCATCACAGTGAGTTAGATCGGTTGCCAGTTTCGTATATACCTTCGCTCTCTGAAGGAATTGTTTAGCCCAGCTCCCATATGTCAACCATCAAAGGTTACGACTGTACCACCACCTAAATTTCTCTTAACTTATACGAATTATTAAATTATAATGTTCGTTAAGTCAATTTCTTATTCCTTATGGCTTTCTGCCAAGTAATTGTCATACCTCAGGATTCATTCTTATCCGATTCACATTCGGCTTTCATTAATATCATTACCGTTCGATACAGCTTTCTTGATACCATTCGTATCTTACTTACTACATTCATCAACGTCTAAGTCATACAACCAGGGTATACTTAGCACGTTCGTCAAACGCGAATACGATTCACGAGGATCGTTTACGTATTCAACGTTCACGT